>VZSJ01003463.1:874348-937399 GCA_013398405.1 Pheucticus melanocephalus | reverse complement strand
ATGAGAGACAATCACAGAGTGGCTGCTGAGACCCAGCCCAAGCCCAGCTCGGAGCCAGGAGCAGCAGGAAGAGCCTTCTTGGGAACAGGACCAGTTTAAATGTTTAGGCTCTCCAAGAATGGAGACTCCACAGCCTCTCTGGGCACCTTGTTCCAGTGTGTATCTTCACAGTCAGGAGGTGTTTTCTTATGGTTAGATGGAATTTCCTGTATTTCAGTTTGTGCCCGCTGCCTCTTCTCTCACTGTACAACACTGAAAGTCTGGTGCCACCTTCTTTTCTCCCCCCATCAGTTATTCTTACACAAAGGGAAAATCTCTGTATCTCTGTGGCTGTCTCTTCTGCAGGGTGAACAGTCCCATCTCTCCCAGACTCTTCTTCTATGACAGCTGCTCCAATCTCTTAATCACCTTAAAGACTCTTTTATACTCTGTGGTATCCACTGTTAATTTAAAGTCAATCCATTTTCTCCATCAGGTTTATCAGGTTTTTAAAGTTCAGTTATTCCGAGAGTAAATAAAGGCTGTCCCTATTGTCACTGCCTAAAAAATGATGGAGGAAGGATGATTCCCTCCCTTTAACATCAATCAAATTGGGACTGCACCTTTGTAATACTATGGGGATATTAAATGTGGCTGAGCTGCTGTCTTAGAGTGATTGCTCATGGTATGTTTGATCACATGAAGATGTTGTCTTTTGCTTTTCTAAGCTGACAGTCTTACAACATGAATCCCATTGAGCATAATGGTGGACTGAAAGCTATGCAATCAATTAGGTAAAAAGTATTGAAGGAAAAGAATTCATTAATAAGACTCTTGAGATTTAATGCTCATATGGGCCTGTAGACTTTTTTCAGAATAAATACTTTGATGAGCTGGTCATGTCTGTTCTCTGTTTTAATGTCTTTATATTTAATTCTATCATTGAAATTCAATTGTTTTCTCCTGGGTTTGCAGAAGCCCTGATAACCTGAAAATTACACAATCCCCTGGGAACTTTCTTTACTTATACTTTTGCATATGGATAGCTTGAGGGAGGATGTCTTTCCTTCTAAGTTATTATGTTAAGTTTTGAGATCTGTTCATTTAACTGGGTGCACTTTTGGTCTTTCCTTCAGGAGTATTATTACTCTTTATCTGCCTTTTGATCTTCCCTTGAGCAGGGAAAGCTACTCCAGAAATGCTCCATAGATTTAGAGAGTAGACTACTGGTGACTGGGCAGTGTTGGATAAATGTTTTTTGCCTTCTATTTTAGCAAAACATTTTACTGTGAGCAGCCAAGCCCAGAGAGTTTCTTCCCTGAAAATATCTGCCTTATCCTTATGCCAAAGCAGTAGTTTACACAGAAATTACTCAGTGACTCAAATTCTCTCATCAGATATAATACAGAAAGATGAAGTGAATTGAACTGCAGGTTGCAAAACAGAAGTGATAAAAAATAAATAGAAAAAACACAAAAAAACACTACGTACAAATTAAATGTAAATTGCCTGATACATTAGATCTGTCTCTCACCAGTCAGTGTTCTGCTTTCTTGCAGATAGGGAAAAAATACCTGCCAGTGTAATAAAGGTCAGCCTTTTCCAATCAAATATAAACATTAATTTTAAAAATGCTTATTTTCTGATTGTCTCTTTGCCATGTTCTTTGCAAGGGCAAATGTTTTTGTCTGTCTCACTCCCAACTCTCATTTTAATCTTTCTTTGCAGACAAATGAGGATAACATCCACATTGTTACTGGGGTATGAAAGTCAACACAACCTGATACAAAATGGGGATGATAATGAAAGACCAGGTGACATTTCAGGCTGACATTTCAGGCCAGCATTTTAGAGATGTTTAGGAAAATATTGGCTTAAGAATATGTTGAACAAGGATTTTGCAGAATTGGGGCCGAGTCTGGGGCTGTTTATAGTGGATTTAGCCAAGTATATCTCACCTTGGTTTCTAGAGTAAATCATCAGAGATGAATTCCTGGACAGTGTTTCTCAGACTGTGTTTTACAGCTCTTTAGTGGTCATAAATGAGTCCCAAAAACCACACTGCCTTAGAATTACTGTGAACAGCTCTGCCCTCCAACACTGGCCTCAGCAATTTTAATTAGTTCTCCTCCCTCTGCCCCAGCTGAGCAGAGCTGCTGCCAGGAATAAAAAGTGCAGGTGCTGCAAGGGTTATGAGAGTGGGAAGAAGGGAGAGGAAAAGGGAATTGTGATAAGAGACTGGAGCCCTGCTCACAGAAGTTCAAGGAATACTGCTGCAAAGAAATGAAAATACTTTCGGTTTTGCTGCATTAGTGCAAGGCTTAATTGAAAATGTCCCAGGTACAACAGCTATTACACTGCAAGAAAGCAGAATAACACTGGGACCCGAGGTCAGAAATGAAACAGAACAATATCTTGCATCACCCTCTATGCACTCAGCCACTGCACTGAACCACCATGGAACAAACCTGGCTGCCCTGCTTCAGCTACAGGAAAATTCTGACCACGTGGTTTAACCCCAAATAAGCACCACAAACCTGCCCACTGATTCTCCTCCCAGTGGGAAGAAAGAAAGAACTGGAAGGGTAAAAGTGAGAAAACTTGTGGGTTGAAATGGGAACATTTTATAATTGAAGTAAAATATTGTAAGAATTAATAATAAAAACAAAAATTGCAATTAAAAATATTTTTTTAAAGAGAGAGAAATTAAACCAAACAGATGATGCACAGTGCAATTGTACATCACCAACTGGTTTATTTTCAGAATCAGAGCTCAGGAAAATGCTGAGGATAACTATAAAGAGACTATATAAATAATCTTTTATAGTCAGCTGTATTTTTCTTTTTTTTTTCCCACAGTATTTCAAAAGTGACTCTCTGTAGGTTCTAGATAGCAGAAGTCTGAAGAGAAAGCAATCCCAATGTCATCCCCACCCTCTTTATCTACTTTTATTACAATTGAAGTATAAATCACACAAGTTAATCTTCCACAAAAGCCTCTATTGTTTTACATTTACTTCTATTTTTATTCCGAAATTGCAGAGATTTTGTTTTCTCATTTATCACCAGAGATGTTGTTGAAATGTGGGAAGTGACAGAACAGGGGGAACGTAGGAAGGAGCGAAACCCCAATCTTTTGGCTGGCTCATATTAGTCACTATAACCTGATATTTTTCCTGCAATGGATACATGTAAGAGAGGGCACAATTTAGAAAAGTGTTAAATATCATGCTCCATGCTGCATACAAAATATTTGTTGACAATTATGGTGAAAGAAATGATAGCCATGGAGAGGTGCCATTGGATAATTGCAATCATTTCTATTAGCATGTTATAAAAAGTGTTTCAACCTTCAATTTTAGAATTATTTAAATTAGAATATGAAAATATTTCAATTACAAACTGAGTTAAAAAAACCCTCAAAAACAATAAACAGAAGCTTCAATTTGTTTTTGAGAAAAATTATTTACGGAGGGAACCCTTCCAAAGGATTGTTCTCATAGTTTTTTGGATCAGACACTGAACTGAAAAATTCATAAATAACACAATGTTGTTCTTTAACAATAATCACTGTGTTGTAACATTGAAGTTGTTGCTAAGTCTGTTTCTCATGCTTTATGTAACTAGCATTGATTTCAGAAAATGATTTTTACTTGTGTGTTTTCAGAAGACTGCATACCTGACCCCTGCCCATACCTTGAATGATTACATTACAGAAGCAATTAATTAATTAATCAATTAAAGTCTTGAGTTCCTAACTGCTGTTCAAATGCTTTTGAAAAGGTTTCTGAGACATACTGTTAAACTGTAGGAGGAAACATTTACCTGTCAAATGGCCATTTCCAAACAACAAACCACTTCCTCTTGCATATTTTATATAAAAGAGGAGATAAAAAATAATACTGAGTCTGCATCACAGCATGTTCATGTCTGCTAGAACCTGTCAAAATTACTCCTTCCAAATTAAGTAATTAATTGGTGCAAGGCCCACTCTCTGCACTTTATTGGTGTTACAGCATTCCCAGTTCCCACCTCACAGTTTGTTTGTTTTGTGAAACATGGGAACTTTTTAATTTGTCTTCTCTCAGACAGAAGTACAACATGCATGAAGCAGAAGAGATGAATTTGTCAGGATTATTACAGTAATAAGATAAGAGATCCTCAGAAGGGAATTTTCTTTCCCAAATGTATAAATATTACAGCACGATTGAGGTTGGAAATTAGGGTCATCTTGCCCAATCCCCTATTTACAATAGCTAAAAATAACTCTGTTGTTTTTAAAGGAAACAGATTCTTTCTGTGCTTTGGTTTAAGATGCTATGAAAGTTTAAATCTTGTCAGATTTATATTCAGGAGACAAAAACCCCTTTTAAACCTAACCACTGAAGTTGGGTCTTCAGAGACTCCATTCAAAGTTCCTAATTAGCTCTTTTACCTATATATCCACTTTCTGCATATTACCATGGAATAGAAATTGGCCATGAGGGAGAAGGCTGCTGATAAAGAACAGAAAATTCAAGGAGATGTGCTGAGATACCAACTGACAGCCAGGCAAAAGGTGAAAAGAGACTGGAGAAGAATGCAGGGAAGGACAAAGAGCAGCCTGGGCTGGTGGTCATGCATGAAGTGATGAGGACTCCTGGACTGATATAACCAAGGGGCAGAGTGGGCACACCAGGACCAGTGGCTGCTCCTAGAAGGTGGCATTTGTGGCCATTTGTGTACAAATTGCTCCTAAACCTGTGTTGATTCACACACATGTGCTTGGCCACTGACCCATGACTTGGGAAGTGCTCTCTCTCACACCTCAGTGGCCTGTTTTCAATTTCTGTTTGACAGCTTTTATATCTGCCTTTGAAAAAGTGTTTTTGCTCCTCAGTGAGAGAGAAGCAAAGAGAGAGGCTCTGAAATAGGCTATCTGCACTACCATGGCAATCTCCTGGAAAGATTGCACGGGGGCTCAGCCACCACGGCTTTGTCATGCAGCCAAGTCACTTCTCCAACGGCTTGTCCAGACCCAGGAGCTTTTCCAGCAGCCAGCCTGCTGCAAAAAGCCACAGGATTATTGTGCTAGAGAGGGGGAACCTGCCAAGCCAGAACTCTGTCACCTTATTAAGGCAGAGTTTGTGAGAAAGCTGTGTGAATTAATCAGGGAGTCAGACAGCAGCTTGACTAAATCACTGAGGAAGAGTCCTGCAGCAGTAATGAGTTGTTGTGGCCCCTGCCTAGGGGGGCAGGAACACGTGTCAGGAGCTGTGCTGCCTGTGGAAAATGAACTGGACAAACTGCCTGGGGATTTTTCTCAGAACAGGGAAAAAAAGGGTGTGTGACTCTATTTCCCCAGGGAACCATTTTCACATAACAATTCTTGGGTGTTTGTTTCCTCCTCAGCTGACAATGCAAGGATAAAGCAGGATATTTCAATTGCTTCTATCCATTACACAGAGAGCAATAGGATTAGGCAAAAAGGAATCTATTCCCTTTTAAAAAATCACACCTTTGATAGAGAAAACTGATTTGGAATTGTGAAAAGTTCAAGCTGTTTTATTCTGCAAGTGTCAGACCTATGCTGTCAATGGAGATTGCACAATGCCTGGAGACCCAGCCATGCAACAGGACAAATAGGAAAATGGATTTACTCAGGCTTGGGTACTGAATGGTTATTAGTGGGTAATCCATGGCAGAGCATGCTGCTTGTCAATATATGTACCATATTCTCACATTGCACATCCATAAGAGCAGCACACCCCTCTCCCTAACATGCAGGATGGCCACAGTTAGTTATGAAGAAGAGTAATATCCACAAAACCCCCCAAGAAAACGTAATAAAAGAGACATCAGCAGAAATAATTAGGAAATTTGAGTAAAAATCTTTAGAGGATTTGCCTAATTACTTTCACTTTTGTAAATACAAGTATTCTCATTTTTAGGTACCTTAATACTTATATGGGTTTGGCTCAAGATAATTAGCACTGTGCTGAGTACTCCAGAAGACAAAATTGGGAGTGGGGAGGGATGATGGGAGTGGGGTTGGGAGTGGGGAGGGATGAGCTGAAGGAGCCACATTCATGTAACATATACTCATTTTCACACTCACACAATGCCCGAGCTCCCCACCTCTCACTGAGGCTGCATCTGTCAGGGCTGGGAAGCATGAGGTGAATTGCTGGAGGTGTCACCACTTTATGGGGATGAAAAACACAGGGGAAGAGTTGCATGACCTGTAGTAAAATGACAAGTCTCACTTTGCAAAATGTGGGTAGGTACAAACATGGATAAAAATCGTGCACTTTCTCATCCTCTGCTTCTGTCTTTACAAAGAAGAGACTGCTGTAAGATTTCTCCCTAAAATAAACAGCATACAGATTGTGATCTCTGACACAAACATCTAAATCTGCATTTGACGAGAACAAAATACTCTGGGGAAAAAAAAAAATCTCTTTCAAAAGATGCTCAAGAGTATTTGCTTTTTCATTGTTCCACAGAATCTCAGATTTATCTTCAATTATCACACAACTACCAGCAGCTCGAAGGGTGAATCATTGTGTCTATAAACCCTAAGAAATCTGAGAATACTGCTGCATTCTCTATTCATCAGATATGGGGAGGCAGAGCTATGGCTTTAACCTACAAGTACTTCAGGGAGAACTGAAGCTTTATTTTTGTTTTGTTACAGATGTCACCAGAAAGACAACTCCAGAGGAGAAACTTCCAGTAATCTTCCTAAGAGAATTAGAAAGTTTATGAAACTGCAATCTTATGCTTCTTTATCAGTGATATAGAGGAGTGTAGGGCTTCAGGGTTTTTTAAATCTTTGCTCATCTGATATTTCTTCCTTGTTTGTCTGATCTGCAATATGTTCCTCATAACATCCTGACTATGTTCCTGTGAAAGAGATGGTTTTAACTCTCTCTGGCAAAAGGGCCACTGAGACACTGGGGGAATTGCCTGTGTTTCATAGCAACTGCCCAGAGGCTTGATGTGTTGAGAGCTAAAAGGACAATCTGTGCAAAGAGTGGGGTTTGCCTGTTCTGCTTCCTTCTAAAATTCCCATTCACCATACCCAGGCAGACACCTGGGACAATATAAAGCACCTCTAGTGACTATTTCTAGAAGAGAGGGCTGCTATTCCTATCTCCCAGACTCTGGTTCAAGCCTGTGGTCCATAGGGATCCAGCTGTGCTCCCAATATAGTCCATATTTCACATTGAACATAGCATCCCAGTTCATGGAGCTGAATTAGGTCCTGCCACATGCTCTGGTGCTTTAACTTCCTTTAAACCTTATTCTGCACTAGCTGACTCATTCCAGCACACAGTTGAAGCTAAAGGACATAACTTGCATAAATTTATATTTTAAATAGCATTGTGCTCTTCATTTGTGTGGGGCAGCAGTTGCCCCCTTAGCACAGGAGATAACTGTTTAAGGAATGTGGCAGTCTTTAGCAGCTATTTGTCTTTCCAGTCTTGCAGCAAAATTTCAGGAAAAAAACCCCAATAATCACCCATCACCAATCCTTTTTCCCACTGAAATCTCTTCCCTCAGAATGCATCAAATGAAAAAAATCCCTCAACTCTCATTAGGGGGTTATTGTCTGTACTTGAGGATGTAAAAAGGAAAATACAAACTCCTATTGCTAGGCTAAGAAAATATTCCTTTCCTGAGAGTATAAATGTTAATTGGATAAAATAAAGGCAGTGCTAATGGCTGATTTAAACCCAAAAGCCCAGAGACATTTGCATTCTGTGCATCCATCCAGCCAAGCCTCTCTGCTGAAGTGCAGGAGATGATGCAGCTTTTAGCAACAAACATGGAGCTTTACACAACTGCCTAAGTCAACTGCAAGGAGGAAGTCCAGCTTGCCTTCCTAGTTTTTAATAGTCTTTAATCTTACCTAATGATGCTGTTTGTTCTTGAATACAATCTCCCTCTGCATGGTTGTGGTTTCTGCAGCAGCAATGGAGCAACACACAGGAGGAGCTCTCTCCTTAGAATCAGTCTGACCTGAGTGGAAGGGGGGAAGCTTACTGGGTTGTAATAATAGAGTAATAATCTTCATTATACTGCATTTTTTCCACATGGAAATCAAGGTCCATTTGGCAGTCCTGGCCTTAAAGAATTCATCAGCTACAGAGTCAGGTATGAATCTTGAACACAGGTACACAGTAGGTGTAGACTCTCTTGAACAGAGAGTCTGTACCCAGTTTATTCTATCATTGCTCCTTTTCTGATTTAACCCCACCTCACAGAGAGTTTCATGCTTGCAGGGGTCCAGCAAACAGGACAGACAGGACAGAAGGCTGATCTGAGTTCTGGCATATTACCTTGAGATCTGGTGTATTTTTTCATTGCTACTCTGTTTGTAACCTCCAAGTGATAAGTGTATGGAATAACCCAAACAAGACATGATCTGTGTAATGGAAAACCAGAGGTTTCCTTTGCAGACAGTGATAAATAAAAGTTTAATTTTCATTCCAGCTGGCGTGCAGACAGCCCAGGTGGGGTTTAGCTGACAGGGCATCTGAGCTATGTTCCTCCACATAATTTGCCATTCTGAATTTTAACCAAGAAAAGTGTATTGACAAGGGAATTCGTTAAGAACTTTCCTTTATCTTGTGCTATTGCCACATCTTCAACTTCATTGAAAATGATAGGCAGCATAGCAAACCTGAATAGTATGATTTACCTTTATTTCCATGTGCTTTGAGCCAGGGCTTCCCAGATGCTCCCAAAGGTCCCACACAGCCTGCAAAAGAAAGTCCTTGTTTGAGAGGCTGCATTTCATTTAGGCATTGCATTGAAGATGAATTTTGTTTTACAGCATTCCTAACCTGATTTCTCATGTTGAAGCAGCCTTTTGTGAACAAAGCTTGCAAACCCCTGCTCAAGATTTTCTAAATATCAGCTCATTTCTTTTTATATAAATTTAAAAAAATGTATATTTCTTTGGAAAAGCAACATTTTTGGCAAAGTTTGAACAAAGCACCCCCAGGTCATTGATTTATAGTAGAAAATAAAAATCACATATTCTGATCTCCATTTCAATAAGTGAGGGTCTCTTACTGTTTAGCAATCAGCATCACCACGACAGTGCTCTTTATGATTACAAAGGTAAAAACCTCTGCCCAATGGCATTAGTGAGATATAAAGGCTGACAGATCCTGGGGTCAGGTTTTAAAGCTAAGCAGGAGAGATGTCTGTGAATATACATGAGAAAAACTGCACAGAACTGATATTATTGGAGAGTGGTCCCGTTGTGTGTATGCTGTGTGAATTAACGTGCTACTTTTCAAGACATTTTATAGTGCCCAAACTACTCACCTTTTAATCATAACTTACAACATTATTAGTAACATAGAAAACATAGTAAATGTAGAAAACAAAATAAAATACCACATAGACTCAAATTTGTGGTAGGGAAAAGAATCTCAAGGAATAGACAGCAACAAGGAAAGCATATCCAAATCAGAAAATGTAGTTTTTACATTGTAATTTCACCTGAAATTTGTTTTAATCCCTGTATAATCCTCAAGTGATGAAATGCATGTTGAAAGCATAAATCTAGAAGTATTATCACTGGACAAATATTTTTGGTAATAATTCCATCTTGGAGGAAGTGAACCATGGCAGGACCAATAAATTTTAAAATTGTGTATAAGTGTGGTGGAAAATTTTAAAATGCAAAGCTGCCATCAGACCTGGGCACAAACTGTACCTTTCATCACAGGTATTCCTTTCAAAGAAACTTCTGGCTTGGCCAAATGAAATAAGATCAAATGGCACACTGATAATACAAAAATCCCCCAGCTGGTCTAGGAACTGCCTGCTTGTTTAGAAAGAATGATTATAAAGAACTATTTTGGGGTTTTTTGACCACTCTTCCAGTTTCTCCTGCTAAATTCTCAGCCCTCTTGCTCCTTTCTCTGGTTACCATGAAGGAATTGCATCTTGCAGCATGAAAGCAGCCCAGCGTGTTCCTCCTCACAGCGCTTGCCAGGAGGAGTGCTTGGACTTCAGAGCAGAGAAAATGAATTTCTTTGATGCCTCTCTGCCATCCCTCAGTGCTGCAGCCCAGCAGGACGGGCTGGGGAAGCCCTGCAGATCCTCCACAGAGCTCTGATTCCAGCATGGAGAGCAACAGCTGAATTTCCACACCAGCCCAGTGCCAGTGACGGTGCCAATGCTGTGTGGAGGTTTTATGTCACCCTTGTAGCTGCCAGGGGGACTCCAGGGGCTTTTATATCATCTGTGGATGCTGAGCTTGAACAACCTGGATGTAATCACTGGGAGCTTCTTCTCTGAGAGATTAAATATGCAATATTTTATAACCCAGTTTAAACATGTCCCATGCAAAATTCAGGATTGGATTTCAATATGTAATTTTCTTTTAATTTTTAAACAAGTTCTTGCAATGATTTTTTATTTTATTTGTATCTGTGGAATGATGAACAAATCAAAATACTGAAATCTACAGATAATTTGATATTTAATCATCAATCTAGTCTTGTGAAATGAAATTTTAACAAATCATAAATTTAGATATAATCAGAAACTATATCCGTCATTATTTCATTAGATTGCTGAGTTGTCAAATAACTGAAATCCATTATCCTTACATAAACTTCTAGTTTCCAAGGCAATTTAGTCTCTAAGCTCCGAAGAGCTGCCAGTTAAATAAGTACAGTTTTCTTTTAAGCACAAGGTAGAGAAAATGAAAATTCAACACGAAAGACAAAAAGAGAATTATAGAACAGTAACAACATGAAATTAAATCAAAGCTTTTTTTAATATAAACACAAATGCTGGTCAGAAAAAACTTTTTTAAAAGGAATTATTGGAAGAAATCTTGAATCTTATTAATAAACTCTACTGATTAGGAGACTTGCATCCAATGCCTTTTATCATTCATGAATGGACTTCATTAAATGAATCTCCAGACATTTTATTTCACTTTTTGCAAATCTACTCACAAGCAGGTTTAGAAATAATGCAAAAAAGAAGCCTACATGAAAATAGAATCAAAATAGCAACAGATTTTGGAGGAAGGGAAATGGACAACTCTCATTTGCTCTTAAAGGAAATCTATCCCATTGATCTAGCTTTTTGAGCTTGGCAAAGAGATTGAAAATATCTGGATTATAGACCTGCAAACAGAGGTTTCATTTTGAGCTGCATTCACTTTCAATTTGTGGAATAGGTTGTGAATAAAACCAAAAACCCAAATAACCCCCTTCCCAAAAAAAAAAAAAAACCCAAACAAAACAGCACAGGAAAAAGCAATTCAGCTTCAACTCAGAAAAGATCCAGCATAAAAGAACTGAAGCCAGGAGGTGTCTGTGTTGTGCAGACACTGATGTGAGCACTGCTGAGCAACTGTCTGTGGTCCTGATGCTGCACATTTCCTGCTCCCCTAAAATGAAGTCATTGCAAGCAGAATTGCAGCAGGCTGGGTCTTGACATCCTGTATCCATCCCCTTCTGTGTCATGGGTCTCAGACTAAGAATTATTCATGTGGCAAACATCTGGATTTACATAGGAGCCAGCAGAGCTAATCTGCTCTGGCACAGAGAAAGGACATGTGAAGAATAGAGCCACCAACCCTAAATCAGAGCCTGGTAAGGGGCAGGCCAGCACCACAACCCTGTCCATCCAGCTGGAAAAGTAGAAACTAGGAAGAGGATTACAAAGAATTACAAAGATTTTAGGAGAAGGATTATTTTGTCTGCCCAATGTCACATGGCCAGTATCTAGCGCCTTCACTGAAGCTTATTTCCTAAAGCCATAATGATGTGTGTTGTGCTCCTAGGACTGATTTATCAGGAAGGAAACAA
This sequence comes from Pheucticus melanocephalus, assembly GCA_013398405.1. NCBI lineage: Eukaryota > Metazoa > Chordata > Aves > Passeriformes > Cardinalidae > Pheucticus > Pheucticus melanocephalus. The sequence goes on along the minus strand of VZSJ01003463.1, from coordinate 925,589 downwards.
AATGAATCAATATAGACTCCAAAACAAAAGAGCAACGTCTGACAGGGCTGACAGGGAAGCAAACAAGAAGCTTAGAACACTGCTAACACCCACTATTAACACTTACATTAGGGCCAGCTGCAGCAGGAATTGTCTGTCACCGTCCAGAGGCAGCAATAAAAGATTGTACTTAAGCCTGTGGGAAGCCAGAGTTAGAATTCATCCAACACAAGCAATGGTTAGACCAAAGGAACTTTTAATCTAGGACTAAAAAGGTGTAAAATTGTAAGAGATAACCTAAGAGAACTTAGATTCTGCCAGGAGTGCACATGGAGTTGACAAGAAAATAGCTTTTCTACAAAGGTGTTCAGTAAGGAAGAGGGATGGATCTCTTTGCAAGCACCTGGCAGTGCCCCTTTCCCCATGATACCATCCTTAGGAGAATATTCTTAAAAACACCTGCAAACATGCCTCAAAATCTTGCTTCTTTCAGGGTACAAAACTGCTTTCTGAGCATTAAATTTGCTTTTAGATTCACTGGAGGAACCAGAGACTGGCAAAGGATGTTGTACAAAAGAACCATCAAGCCATTTGAAAGCCAAAGTCTTATGAAGGCAAGTGAGCAAGCTGAAGGCATGGGATCAGCTCCATTTGGTTTTGTAGATCAAATATTTGTGTGGACCTGTGAGATGAAATCATGATGCTACCTGCAGTTGAGGAAACATTTGTTTATGTGCAGCGATCATCAGCCTTCTTACTCTCTTCCAAACAACTCTTCCTCTGATATTTTCAGCATCAGAAACACTGATTTTTCACAATTTCTTTTTTCCTGGGAACAATCTTTCAGTCACTCAGCAAATGGTGGTTTCCCCATGGATTACATGGATCTGAGTTGTGCCATTGTTAGCTCAGAAGAGATCAGCCTCCTTCTTTTACTACTTAAAAAAGATGTGAAAGGCAAAACAGCTGGAAAACAAACATTAGAGATATGATGAAAGCAGAAGTGAGGATTCAAACATGTCTTTGCCCATGCTAGATGTTGATTAGATGGAGAGTGTCACCTGAGGTTGAACAAATAACAGCCAATCCTGGCTTTTATTTTCTGAAGCTGGAAAAAGTTGATAGCTAGAAAATAAAACATGTCATAAAATATTTTCCAGTTTCAGTAGTACCTTCATTTTACTTCAGCCCTGAAAATATTAATATAAAATGCTGAAAGGTCTAATGAGACAGCAGTACTTCAGTGTTTCTCCTGCTGATGCCACAGAATGGTTTATTGATTCTATTTAACTTCTAATTGGCTCACATTATTAAATTACCATCATTCAGGCTAGAAATTAGTTTAAATGATCAATCAACACAAAATAAGGTCAGGATTATTAGTGACAGACTGGATAAGCAGATAAATAGATCAATAGAAGGAAATAAAGATGGATCAATTAGAAGTTTGGACTAAACGGAAAAAGTAGGTCGACCTTTTTTCTCCTTCTTAATTACATACCCACTGGCTTTTTCTGTGGGGACTTCAGATATTGAAGTCTTTTTCTTCGTTGCATAATTAGAATTCTACAATCTGACTGATCATGTCAAATTTTGAAGCAGAACTAATAGTGAAAACTAGGCACACCGAGATGTTGAACCATCAAATTACATTAGCAAAGTCATGCCTTAATAGAATCCTCCACTAATTCCACCAAGTTAAGATATGGAGAACACAGAAATACTTAAAAAAAGCCCTCCACATTAATTAAACAAACTTACTATAAATCTGTCTAGACTGATGCATAACCTTAAGTTTGAAAGGTTAGATTAGGACAATTATAAACTGACTGCATTTTTTTTCCCTGATAGATCCCAATTGCTACTTATTGAAAGCAATGCATGCTCCTAATTTAACTAATATCCTCCAATCAGGGATTTCTTTACTTTATTCTGTCACAGCACTGATTCAGGAACATGGTATGATATCTAGTGAGCTTTTCCTTTTTACAAAGTGTGTCTGATCTTTTCTCAGCCACATCCAGAACAACATATTTTGTCCTCATTAGCCAAGAATAGGCTGGATCCTTCTTAATGATCACTAGGGAGCACTCAGATTTCTGTACAAACTAGGACAAGCTATTTCACTTTTTTGTGCCACTGCTTTCCCATTTGAAAACGACAATGTTGATTTCTGCCCTCTTTTCTTTAAAGGGATTGAGATGTGTAAAATGCAGTTTAATGGTAAAAAGAACAATAATCAAAACATCACCTCAGAACTGGACGTTAAGAACCTGCTAATAATGATAAAAGGTATTTGCCAGTTGTCTGTTTTAGGAAGGGTCTGATTGTATGCTAACTACTCAGATTAAAATCTATGCCTTGAATTATGACTTTTTTCTTTCTTGTAGGGTTTCCCAAAGCTCCCTCCAGGGAAGAGCTGGGTACAGGGACACCTGTGTGTCTCTGTGTGCCTCCAGGGGCTCCCACAGCTACAGCCTAAAGCTTGGTAAAATCCTTCTAGATTCAAACTTCTCCTTCCTTACCAATCCCAATGACACTGGAAGAAGACGAGCAGCAGAAAATGCTGTGTTCACTGGTGATCTCAGCCTTCAGGTGCCAGGTGGATAAAGAAGTCCAGTCCTTGGCTGTGACAAGGCTGGGAACAGCCCTGCTGAGAAGGACGTGGAATAGGACAAGGGGTACTAGTTTGAAATGAAAAGAGGGCTGGCTTAGATTATTGAAGAAAGAAGTTATTGCAGTCACTCATGAAAAGTTTGCACAACCATTTCATGTTTCCAGAAAGTTCAAAAGAGTCCAGGAAAAAAAAAAAAAACAACAAGTGGGGAAAAAAAAGTAAGAATTTCAAGTAATTCTTCCTGACAGCTAGTAAAAACACATGCTTCCTAATATTTCTGCAGTACATTTTCAACTCCCATTTGCTCACCCCTCTGACCAAAGTAGTTTCTCTTGTTTCTCCTCAACTTCAGTGTCTGCTGCACTTTTTTTACTCACATTGCATTTTAAAGGCTGCAGAATACTTCTACCTACAAAAAAAAATCCGTGTATATATCCTTAGAGCAGGTAAGGGCAGCAATGGCCCTCCAAGAGCCTTCTGATGCTGTGTGCTGTTGGGCTCGGAGCCTGTTCTGTGGTTCTGAATAGAGCAGGGCAGTGCAGAGCAGTGTTTCTCCAGACAGATTCCTCACCAGCCTCCCCCTCTCCCTCAGGAAAGGCTCTGCTCACTCTCTCCTCACCCCCTGCCCTCAGCAGCTGCTGGAAAACTCTCCTGATGCTCAGCTCACATCTGCATTAACCACAGTGATAGGAGCAGCAGCCAGGGGGGAAATTCACCCATTCGCTCTCCTGTGGATTTGGATACTCCAAGAGCATCTAAAAGTACCTGCTGGCTCTTCCTTGAGTGTGGTGTTAGAAATTAAATAAAGGGTCTCCAACACACAGCATCAGTTCAAGATGCACAGACTTCTGAACTGAGGCAAGTTCATTTTTTCCCTTGTTGTTGCTTCCTTGGTTCTGTTCAAAACCAAGCAAACAATAAACAACTGCAAGGCACTCCGGAGAATATTTCAACCCTGCTGTGCTAAAAAAAAAGAAAAAAGAAAAGAATATTACATTCAATGACTTCAAAACTTTGCTCAAATGGTCATAAATCACACTTGTCACATTCATGTACATTAGCTGCTGAATATTGAACTGACTTGACAATATACCTAGGTAAGTTACAAACTAAATAAGAAGAAAATAAGAAAATAAGTTTTCTTCATTAAACTGCCTTTACATACTACAGAGATTACCAAAAAAAGTGACAAAGAAGTGATGGTACATTTTTTTCTTACTTTTGAGAAAAAACCTATCAATGGAAGAAAGTAAAAGAAAACATAAAAAAAAAAAATTGCATCACAAATAAAAATATTAGGCTGAGAAAATCAGAACAGAACAGATTACCTCATCTTGTTTCAAAAAGTTACATTTCCAGGAGCAGACATCTAGCTGTACAAATATCTTTCTCACAGACATTTAGTCAGTGATTTGAGATTTGGCAGAAAAATAAAGCCAAATTTACCACGCTCAGGGATATTCAGTGGTTTGTCTCAGGGTGTCCATCAGGCATGAGCTCCCCTCCATGCATCTCTCTTGTGTTTTACTATGCCTGCCCAACCCTAGCCAATGCCATTACCATCAGAAACAACACACTAGAAATGCAAGTTCACAGCAATCAGTTATATCAGCTCATCTCAAAAAAGAAAAAAAGAAGATTTAAACAGAAATATGAGAAATACATTCTGGGAAACCACTGACAGCTTGGGCTATTGATGTTTGGAAAAGACGAAAAATGAGAACTGGGAGAAAAAGGGAAACTCAATTCATCACATAAGGAAAATGTCTTACTGCAATGAAGTTATATCTGTCATCTTTTAGGAGGCTTCTTGCATGTAAATACAGGAGTTGTGCACATGATGATCTTCATCACTGTACTGAGGACACTGACAGATTACAGAACTGACAGGGTCCTTCTAGGACTTAGACATGTTTAAAATATTTCTCCTGTACCTGCAAATAAATCAGAAGAGAATTTTCAGTGGAAGGCAGGTGTGTCCTTCCCCAGCCCCTTTTGTTGATGTTTTTTTGATGCTGCTCTCTGCATCCCAGTGATTTGTACTCCACTCACCAGCTTGATGGAAACAGGAGACAATTCCAGATATTGGCTGAAACAAATGTTTGCTCTGGGGATATTTTCCGTGGCAGGAATTATCTGCCATGCAGCTTTGAGGGTATATTATGTTCAAGAAAAAAGGTCTCAAAGTAGAAAACAACAAAAGTTAAAGGCAAAATATGTTTTCAAGATTTTTGGAAGTTTTTTATTTATTTAATTGGCAATATGGTCTTAACTTCTTTTCACACATTCCCTCTAAAAATTCATATTAAATGACTGTAAATGTTCCCAAATCACAAAAAAAGGTACAGGAGGCATTACCATCATGTCTACACCCAGCATTAAGAATGGAAATAATTTTTAGGGAATGATTAATACCCAGAGATGAATGATGGATAAATAAAACTTTTACCAGCCTGAAAATAGATATTATATAAAGATGGAACTGTTCTTTCCCCTTGTGTTTTTTTGTATCTTCACCTTATTTATCAGTAATCAATGGTGAGACAAAAAGATTGTGACACATGAAGAAGTTTGGAAGGAAAATACAGTGTTCTAATCCACTCCATGGAATGAAGTCACTTTAATGGAATAGGGGTGGAAGGAGAGCTGCCCTTGGAGCAACAAGTCTGAAGAAGCTCACATGCATAATTTTCAGCAGTGCTGCCATGTGTTTTACATTGTTTTCAGCTGTTAAAATGTATGGCTTTATCCCAGTTAATCCTCCAGAATTCATTACAGAATGTAAAAACAAACAAACAAAAAAATATGCCCAGATTCTTATTACTGAAGTATAGAGTTTTTAATGAACTTCGTCTTAAAAAAAAACGAAAAAAAAACCCCAAAACACAAAGCAATAAATAAAACCCCAACAGCTGAATTTTGGCTCTAAAACATAATGCCAGAAAAGGCACCTACCACTCACACTGGAAATTTGTAAAGAAATGTATAAGGAAGTCCATCTATTTATTTATACATTGAAAAATTCTTTTAATTTACACATTGAAAAAGCCCTAAGTCGACAGATTGGATTCCTTTTCACTTTCAAGACCCTGAGCTAATCCTCTCATGAAAAGTAAAAGAGGAATTAGCATCAAAGCAACTTTCTGCAGTAAGTAGGGGGAGGTTTTTTTTCTTGACAGATTAAGATTTATATTCCAGAATGCTGAGCTCTGTAGTAAGACAGAGGGTTTTCTAACTTGGCAAATTACAACTGAAACATGTTTGCAAGCCTACTATTTATTTATTATTGTGTTTATTATATTCCATTTTTTACTGACAGGGCATGGAACACTGAGGATATTTTGTATAGAGTACAATGTATGGAGAGCATGTTCAGCACTAGCAATCCTGTAATAATAGCAAAATCACAGAAAATAGGTCTTCCTCTCTGAATTTAGACCCCAGAGACTCTTTGTAAATATGGAATTCTCAGATCACTACAAGGAGTGGAGTGAGGATCAATCAAAGATGTGCTATTAAAATTGATTTAGAGGATAACATGCAAAGAAATGACCATGTAAGCTGATAAGGAATATTGTAAGGACAGAATACAACAAAAAAATCTAAAGAACTTAGATTCTAACTTCAGAAAGAAAGATCTACCACTTCCCTATAGAAGGGATTGGGAAGGATTTCCTTTAGAAAGGAAAACATCCAGGTACTGTGTGACCTCTTCTCATTGGTGATCACCATAGAGAGAAAAGTTAAACAAAACTGAATGGCTTGACCAAAAAAAAAAAATCCCCTTCTGTCTGGCTAAGCCAAAAGCAACCCCAGCCAAATTCTGAACTAAATTTGAAGTGCAGTGCAATAAAGGATGTCTATGTTTGCCTCTGAGGAGAAAAAGGAGGGAAAAAATGTTTATGGTACATGTTTAAGATACAAGAGACTGGCTGCAGAGATTGCATTGTGAATGTCCAAGCAGGACAAGAATCCATCTGGATCCCTGCTTAGTTTTCAGCTGGTACCAGCAATTTTCACTTACTCAAGATTAACAGATTCAGTGGTTCAGCTAAGGTAACGTCCTGTGAAATGGTAACAATGGAATTTTTCTATTTATTTCTATTTTTTAATTTTACTTTCTTTCCTGACCTATTTTTTTGCATCTTTCACAACTCACAGTGACACTAATTAATCTTGTCATCAGCTCTTATTCATGACACATCTTCACAGACAACTTATCCAAAGTTAATTTTTAGCACAATATTCATGCGTTCATAATTCAAAATTCACATATCCCAACATAGTTTTGAGGCAGGTATAAGCAGTAAGAAGATTAGTGTTGAATATTCAGATGTGGGTAAAAGGAGGACATCACTGCGTGAGCAGACTCATCTGCAATTGTTTACAGAATTAGTGTTAAGATTTTTCTCTTTTTTGGTGCTTTTTTGGTTTTATGTGTAACTCTCTGAAGTCCATGAAAAACACATTGGCTCCAACAAACTTTAGATGTGTGTGAAGCCAGAACCTGGCACCTTGTGATCACAAATGTCACTGGCAGCCCCTCTGAGCCCAATGACATCTATCACTAGTTCCAAATGGCACAAATTGCAGTAGTCCAGAGCCTGTTGGAGAGGTTAAAAAGAATCACATTTCTAAAACTCACTCTTCTGCAGTGAGAAAATTACAGATGTTTACCTTGATTCCCTTCATTAGGAATCCACTCCCAGCTGGCAGTGCAGTCAGCATGTTCACAGGGGCAACTTCACAGGGAAATGTGAATTTCACCTGCAGGAGTGGATTAAGCAGGCAGGGACCAGAGCTGCTCTAAGGGACTCCAGAACATCCACTGGGAACGTGGGGAGTCCTTGGGTCAGTCTCAAGGCACCATTCAGAAGCTGCAAATATGTAGTTCAAAAGTCATTGTAAAGAATAGAAGAAAAGAGGTTGGACTGAACTTGTGTTCTTGATTTAGTACAGAGTAATAGCTTTTGGGTAAAAATATTGTCATGGCTCTACTTCTGCACAGAGCATTAGGCATTCAGGCACTGGTGCTCTCAGTTAAAGTGAATTACCACTTTAAATATAAACCATGGCACACAGCAATGAGAGACAGATTATGAGATATAAGTGGCTTAATTTTGCTCTTGTCTGGTTTCAGCATTATGAACAAGTATCCTGGTTAGCTGTAAATGTTATTTTTTCCCTCAAAATGGAACAGACTTTTATATCTGTTCAATCCAACTCAAGCCTGGGTGCCCCACATAATTTATCTTTGTACTGGCTTCAAATTCTCCAAAGATTTCAGAAAAAAAGGAAAGATAAATCACTAAAAAGAAATCCTTAAAGAAATTTGTGATAGCATCAAATATGGCAGCAGCATTTACATTTGAAACTGATCTGATAAGAGGAAAAAAGGGAAACACCTGTAGCAGCTGAATTAAAACTCTGAGGAGTTAAGAAAATTAGAATAGAAAGAAGATGGCACTGTTGAAGCTGAACACAAAGCTGAGAGAAAATATCTAATCTGCAACACAGTCTTGCTTGGTTTTCCCATAACTCAGGACTCCAGCAATAAATGCAGACAGAAGTCAGGTAGGAATTGGAACACAAAGGAAAGCTCCAGCCGAGTTCACGGCTCTGTGGATCACAGAAGAATCAGCAAAGGTGGTGGAACACTATCCCTTGATATCCTGATTTTCTGCAATAGATATTGGAGAAATTGTATTGAAAATAACAAAATCCTTTAGCCACATATTTAAAATCATCTTGCATGGCTGAATATTTCTGACAATTTCAAATACATTTTGTTTTCATATGAAACTTCATTTCATGACAAGAAAATTCTCCCCTATACCCTTTCTGTTCTCCCAAAATTATGGAAACAAATATAAATTAAAATAAGTGATTTTAATTCTGCAAGACTTTTCATTCTCTCCATCCACAATAACAAGTTTTAATTCATATTCAGTGCTCCTGATGTGATTTAAAAAAAACCAAAAAAACCAAAAAAACAACAAACCAAAAGATTTCATGTCTGTCATATCTTCTGGAGTCTTTCTTTGTAACAGCATTCATTATTGCTCAAGTCAGTGTAAGGAACAGATAATACGTGTTTTGTTCTTTTGACAACTATTAATTTCACTGAAAGCATGGTTGTGTAGGCCTGTGTAGACACATGATTTAAGGAAGCAGTTTTTAAATCAAATCTCCTTTTAAAAAGGTTGATTGACATGGCAGTATGCCATGTGACTGTTTTGCAAATTATAACTTGTATCTAACTAGAAGAAAAAAGTAGAAATAGTTTGTGTTTTCTTTGAGGCATGCCACCTCAGGCAAAAGAGTTTCCTCCTTTGAAGAGATTTTCTGTAAATGCCAGAGGTAGGACAAATACGTATTTGCAAAAAAATGAATGTAACATATCACTTGTAAGATGCAGAGTGTTTTCTGCTCTCCCTTGAAGAGTGGCTGCACTTGATCCTCACACAGCTTCCAGTGAACACAGCAACAACAGCTCATGTTCTCTGGGGCAGGATCTGGAGAAATCTGCAGTAAAATGCCAAAAATTACCAGCTACATCCATGGAACCACCGAGCTTCTCTAGGCATGACAACCAAACTCCTCTGGTTGCAGGCTGGGTGGAAGGTTTTCCCCAAAATGTGGTTTTGCCATTAGTTTACCAAATTTCTGCTTACTTTGTACCTATAATAACCCTGCAATATATTTTTCAGATTTAAGCCACTGAAGGCAAAAAGCAAAAGGTCAAATAAAAAGATTTACTAAGGGGTGAGGCATCCCAGATTTCAGCTTGGACGGAAGAATCAGAACAGGAACAGTTTTATTCCTCTGGTAGTGGTATCATACTCTTCCAGCAGAGGAGTTTGATTTTTCAGATCACTAAACCCATCCCTCACCCCAGGTATCTGTCTCTCACCCATGGGATGAAGCAAGAGCTGAAGTAACCCAGTGCACAGCTCCTCCCCAGCCCCCAGATTGGGTCTCTCCTCTTGAGGAAGGCAGCTCTGACCTTTCCTTGCACCTCTGCTGCCTCCCAAAACATTTCAGCATCTACCACAGCTGGTTTTGTGTCTTCTGCCAGGACATCTTCTGCAAGGTGTGAACCAGCAGCTTGTTTCAAGTATTTTTTAATAAAATGTTTCTGCTTTCCCCTAGCCAAATTAAATGATGCCACTACATGCTGCCTTGTTATTTTTTATGGGCAATGTTGACAAGAGAAACCTTTCACTCTCCAGTAATTTCAAGATCATAAACCTACTACTATTCTGTTATGGCAGCTTTAATTCTACAGTTCTTCATAGCCAGATCCAACACCTAGAAATATCCTTGCCACCAAAATCCAAATGCAGTGGCTTCATTAAACTCTTGCTCCTGCTCAAACCTGACAGTGACCAAATCAGACTGTGAGACTCAACCTTGCACTCAGAACAGAAAAAGCCATTTCTGGGCAGGCTGTGGGTTCACCCTTTGCCTGCAGCCATCCCAAAATCCCATTTCACTCTCACAGAATCATTAGGGGCAAAAAGACCTCTAATGTCCTGGAGTCCAGCGATTAACTCAGCACCACCTTGTTCACCACTAAACCGACCTTCAAATGCCACATCTGCGCTGCTTTTGGACATTTCCAGGAGGGTGATCCCACCACCACCCTGGGCTGCCTGCTCCAACACCTGACCACACTTCCAGTGAAGGAATTTTCCTTCCGTCCAGTGCAAACCCTCCCTGGTGCACCTTTCCTCTGGTCCTGGCAGTTGTTACTCAGGAGAGACTTCCCCACACCTGGCTCCCCCCTTTCAGGGAATTTTAGAGAGTGTTAAGGCCCTTTACACCTGCCAAGCTCAGAAATTTCCCTGATATTTACAGTATTTAGATGTATCTGTGACAAGGGATCATGGAGAAAGAGATTCTGTGTATTTTGACTTGTGCACTAGATTTAGGAAAGGGATTTTTCCACATCACAACCACTCCCAAAACAAGATTGAAAATCAACCCAATTATATCATAAACCTGCAGAGAATCAGTCACACGAAGTCAAGGATATGCCTAATTAAAGGCTTTTGCTTGTGCTTTTTTGCCCCTGTGTCAGACTCAATCATGAATGCCTTAATAACCAGTTATTTTCTTCCAGCTGACACTGAAAAGTGATTGTACTTATAGAGGAAAATAGAAGTAAAAAAGTAGAGATTTACAATCTACACAGAGACACATCACTAAGGAGGACAGGAGAGTTCTACTATTCAAGCAGGTGATGTAACAGGGCTGGTACTCAGCAAATGCTACCAGAACCAAAGAAATGAGGCTGATTTGAATTCATATTTTATGCTATTTTCCTGATTCTGTGTGTGTAAACAGCCAAGTTCATAATTTCTGGTTCAGTCTAGCATTTCTATTATCTGAATGATTTAGTTACATAACTAAATAAATGCTTTATTTGATTGTGTAGCTAAGTTTTTTTACCTTAGAAAACTATGCCTTCTACTGTCATGATTATGCTTGTTTTTCTACAATTAATTCAACATATGTTTTACTGTAGAGTGGTTCAATAAGAGCTGTTGCTTTCTGCAACTCAGGTTTGTAGCCAGATGCCTTTAAACTATTGCTCTTCATTAAAAGTATCCTAAGTATTCACATTTACAGGTGTCACTGCTTTTACTATAATTTACTTCCTTTTAAACTTAGGCTGTTAAAACCTTTTCCAGACAGGCAATCCACAATACTACAAAAAATGCCTGCTTTAAATGTTTTTTTCCCCCATCTAATTTAGAGACAATTAAACAACTTTACAACTCATGCCAGGGTTTGTTTATTTTTATTTTTTTTTGTAGTAGCTATCCTATAAGCAGCTTTATTACTATGTGGATCCCTAACCATTACACTGCTATTAATTAGAAGAGCCCAGTTTATGAGTCAGTGCAGCAGTGAATGGTAAACATAAACTCAACCACTCTTTGTTGCCCGGTTTAATGATGGCTAAGCTGTGTTTACCTGGGTTATTTTCCATACCACAAGCAGTCAAAGTTTTGACAAGGAAATGCTTTACAGATCTCTCTTACTTGGAAGTTTTTAAGGCAAATTGCCTGAAACTTATGTGTATATATGATAGCATGTAAAAATGCCTTAATAGCTCCATTTAAACAGAAAAATAGGTATATATTTCCAATTGGAATTGGAATGAGAATTGATCTTAGCAGTTTATCAAAACTGATATTTACCAGAACTCTCTTCTTACCCCAATATCTTAAAAAGAAAAAAAGTATTAATAATATTCTTCAGGAATTTTGGCTGATAATCCTGAGGTGGGGCTGGAGGCTCACAGGAGCACTCTCTGCACCATGACAATTACCCCAAGTACTTGAGAATGTTCTTGCTTAAAACACTTTTAACCCCAGTCTCCAAAACAAGCAGCAATGACTTTTTAAGCTTTTTCTTTAAACCATCCAACTCCATCTTCAGAACAAAAAAAAAGCAAAGCTTCTTCACCTGCCAGTCACACGAGGCTCTTACCACTTTAATGCTCTCTAACAATTCTCACCCTGATTATGTTCTATTTTCTTCAGACACTGAAAGTTTCCATCCATTTTCCATCCTCTCGTTCCCAGCTGGATTCCCTAAGCACAGTTCCACATCCTGTCCTCCCAGACCCCTTCTCCCCATTGTGGCTCTGCCTCCTGCCCCTGCCTCACTTCCCACAGCTCCTGCGCCCTCCTCTCCTGCACTCTGAGTCCTCTCTCCATCCATCCCCAGCAAATGTTCAAACAATTTTCCAACAAGTAACCCTGGAACTAACAACACATGGTTCCCAAGGGGTTTGTGTCTCATGGCTGAATGATTTTTAAACTGAATTTACTATGGTTGAAGTGTGAGTATACCCCTTATGAGACACTAGAAACTCTACCCAGAGAGAAATACCACCTGAGTGGTATTTAGATAAATAGAAAGGACATAGTTTTGCTTTTTTTAGAATAAAACATAGCCAGCACACACTGCAATTCCTTAAATAATATACAGCATTTAAAATGCTTATATATTACAAATATTTTCAAGTGCATGATAAATAGGTCCAGTAAAGTTTAAACAAAGAGAACAGTGAGGCATTGGAAAATATTTCTCTATTTCTCCTAATTAAATAACACTGTTGAAGGCTTTAGTTCAAAATGTATTTGAGCAAAGATGCATGAAAGTGAGGCATAAAAATCAGTCTTTATATATATATATATAAACAGATTTAATAATAACAAGGGGATTTTAAGTGCCAGGTCAGTTACCTTGTTTTCTTAAAAAAAAAGGTATTTTTTTGATAATGAAGACCATGGTCTCAAAATGGCAAGTAATTGGGTTTTAAAAGTGTCAAATATGTTTTGCCTTATTTGTCAAGGGTAGAAATATTCTGCCTGGGAATTATGAAACCAAGAAGTCAGAGTTTTCCAGAAGAAATATATAGGCAGGCAATTTATCAGTTCCCACAGGAAATTAGTCATACTATTACTTGAATTTTTCGTGTGTACGTTAATAATCATATATGTTAAAACATATATTTTATAATTCATGAGATTTGGACATTAAAGACGTTCTGAAATTGGACACACCATTTTAGAAACTCATAAATATACATGACTTAAAAAGCCATAAATAGCAATATGTCAATCCAGCTAAGAAATGTGCTAGTTTTGTGTTTTCATAATCAGGCATTGAAATAAGATGAGCCAACTACCGGTGGCTGATGGAAAATGGGATCTAAGACACACCCTTGAGTATCAGAGATAATGGCTAATGTGCAATGTCAACCTGTGGTCTGATTCACTGCCTCTTAAAATCAGAATAATAATCCAGGTTCTATATAAAGGTTCAAACTTGGTCTTCTGTGATGTTTTTCTTCAGAAGAAAAAAAGGCACAAGTGGAAAAAGCAAGGTTTAGAGTATTACTCTTTCCAACCTCTTCCTGATGAGACACAGCACTAGAGCTTGTAGCAAAATCATTTTTGCTTCTTGCAAAAGAGTGTTGAAGCCAGAAGTGGGGCCATGCAAAGACCTTGAAAGAATCCTGCACCAAGGAATGTTCTGAGGTGTCTGACGCTGAGCTTGAGGATCCAGCATCCTGGAAGGCTTCAGTTCCAGGCTTTCCTCTAAATTAGGGAATGCAGGAAGCTGTGCTGTGCTTCCCATGTCAGGTCAGAGCCCTGACCCCCTGTCCTGGCTGCCTGGGAGGAGGATGGGCTCTGCTGTTCTCTTCACTGTTCCTCACTGTGCAACTTCTGATAAACTAATACACTGCCACAAGAGCTTTTCAGTTTAACTGGATCCTTGCTTTTAGATGAAAAGCCACACAGGGTTAAAAAAAAAAAAAAGGAATACCTTGTTCTAAAAAACAGGAGATGCTGTCTATTGCTCAGGCTTTACAATGCCTGACTTGTATGCAGGCTGGAAAAATGAACACCTGGAGCATTTCACTGTTTCCATATTTCACAGGGAAAGAGAAGTTAATCCCCACAGCAGCAGCATCTTCTACTCCAGTTATGCTGCAGTTAAGGGGGGAAAAAAAGGCAAATGGTGCAGAGAGACAAGAAAGAACTCTTATTATTCTGGTTCTGTCACAGATCCAGGAAACTTGTGAGGGACCAGCTCATCAGAAAGAAAGATTTCCACCCACACTGCTGCACACAGGTCAGCCCAGGGAGTGCAGGGCACAGTCTGTGTGCTGGAAAATGGCACAGGGATAGAGCTGGGGAAGGGAGGGAGGCACTGCAGAGGAGCTGCTCAGTGTGGGGCAGGTGGGTGACACTTGGGGTGGCCCTGCAGACAGAGGCTCCCACGGTCACAGTCAGCCTAGGGGATTTGAGCCTGGCCACTGCTGACCTTTGCCATGATGCTGGAGCCACCCTGGCTACTGCCTCCCCCAGCAGAGCTCCCAAAGCCCTTGGGAAGCAGAACTTCTGTGAGTCCTGGGCTTCTTGTAACTCTGTGGTGCAACCCAAAATCTTAGGGGTGCTTTTCCTGAACGGCTAAAGCAACAGGGATATCACATTTACCATTTCTTGAATGGCTAAAGCAACAGGGATATCACATTTACCATTCTGGGAAAGTGCTTCATGCTTTCCTGAGCATCTGAGATTGACTATCTTGATATCTAAACAGTATCTGCAGGCAGACTGCCATTTCTGAAGGAGTGTCAGACAGGGAGGGAACACACAGTTGAATTTCTGAGACTTAGTTGGAGGGAAAAAAAAAGAAAAACATAAGTGGAAATAGTAGCAGGAACTGTGTTATCACATGGCATTTGGAAGTGAATCTTCAAATCAACAGTCTGACTAATGCATGAGTCATTATTCATATTTAAAATAATTGCTTAAAAAAACCCAAAACAAAACAAACAAGTCGTGTGGAATTTTAGTATAATACATGCATACAAGTTTTCTGCACGAACTAAAAGTCCTCTAATTCTTAAGCCTTATAAACTAACTTTTGATCAAAAAGCAGACAATAAATTACCCATCTATGTCATTCAACCATCATTTTATAGCTTGTGCCCAAAATTTAGATCTTGGTATAGATTTATGCTTCTGCTACTGCATCCTAATATCACAACAAATCCCTCAGAAAAGACAGCTCATAGACTTCTGCTAATAGCCAGCTGAATTAAACCTTAGAAGCCCTAACCTCAAAACTTAATTGATTACAGGGAAGATTAAAGCAGACATATTCCAACTCCAAGATTTATTGGCTACTGTACCAGCCATAGCTTTTTGTCCCACCAGGGTCAATACAGAATTTTTATACTTGCAAACAGGAAATACAATATAATTGCACTTCAGAGTTAGATGGATGTCAGCAGAGGAAGGACTATGAATGTGCACAGCTAGCAGAAAATACTATAGGTTCAAAAATTGAACAATGAATTGAAAGCATTACCAAAAAATTATCTGAGATCCATAAATTGCTTTGGATTTAGAGCAAGCACACCAATGGGTGAGAAATAACAACAGAGAATTGAAATTGCTTTGTTGTTCAGATACTGCTTAAAATAGCATCCATTTAAATATTAAAGAAAGTAATAATTTGTCACATTAGAAGTAATTATGATGGCTTTTAGAAACCAGAGAAATGTTTAGAAGCTTTATGGTACCTGAACCTTCCAACAATGCTTTGACAACCAAAAAGTAACCTTACCAGCTGAGAAAATTCTTTCTGGAAAAACCTACCTGAAAGCAGTTTTGTAGAAGCAGATTACTAAATTATTTTTTGCCAGTCTGTCATAGGTTCACAGTTCCTTCATCTGCTTCCTGGGCCTTTGCAGTAAGTGACTGCAGAAAATATCTGTGCAAAATTCAAGAATTATTGGCTGTGTTTTGAATACATCAATGTGGACATGTAAAAGCTCTGTCAGCAGGGTCAAGCTGGTTATTTACCAGAGTAGGAGCAGTAGAGGAGGAAAAAAAACCCTTAAGTGCCATCTGACTGAAAACACATTATTATGATAAAATGGATGGAATTTGAAGATGTCAGATTGTCTGAAACCGCAAAAAAAAAGGAAAAGAGAAAGAAAACAGGGGTTGGGAGTGAAGTATAAAAAATCTGAAGAACCTAGTATTTTAAAGCAGACATGGGGTGAAAGACTGATATGATCTCAGAGAATGATAGCAGAAAATTAAAATGGTTTCAGAAAAGAGCAGACATGGCTACAGACGTAGGTGGATGTCCCTAATCCAGAACAGTCACACCCAGGACAGGAATATTCAGTCCAAAGTACATTTTAATGATGAGAAGACTCATTCTGAAAATTGTATGCAAGTCTGTTTGAAGTGTTCCATCCATCTCCCTATTTCTCTTTAGCTAATTAATACAAAGAACAGTTCATTTTCTATCTATTTTCTTTATTTTTTGTTTCATTTTATCCTCGCATCTATGTTCTTGCATTTTCCAGATGGTAAGAGACAAATTGTTAGCGCCCATGGGAGTATGGGGTCTGTGGGACTGAAAGTCCCCCAGGGAACCTGTACCAGGTCAGAATTCAATGCAAAAAGTGTGAAGGAGGAGCTGTGAGAAATGGAATAGTCTCACTCAGGAAAAAAACTGAAATTAAAGGAATAGTCTGGGCCCTAAAACCTGCACATTCCGAAGTATGCAGCTTCCATTCTACATTTCATTGCAATATTAGAGATGAGGACACACTCTGAGCCAGCCAACACTAAACCCAGGTGTTCCTGGGGGGAAGGGAGCAGAGTGGCCTCGGTTTACATCAGGGGTCACTGCAGAAGGGAGCAGGGGAGCCTCACTGCCCACAGGGAATTCTGGAGGTCACACTGGGGCCAGGTGTTTGTCCTCCTCAGGGCTCTCATGCAGGAAGGAGAACAGCTTCTCCTGAACTCTGAGATTTTACTGCTCCTGCAGACCAAACCCAGTGTGAGGAACCCTTCAGGTATCACAGAAAGTGATGAAATTAGGGGCAACTACTAAGCAGGCCTCTTTTTTTAACTTTTTGAGACATTTAAATTCTAATGTGTGGTATTTAGTGATCAGTTCTTAAACTTTTCCCCTGCACTTTTTCTTTGTTGTCTGGGTGGCTTTTTAAAATTTGTTTGGATTTGGCTTATTTTATTTTTTTTTAAAGACTTTGACGATGGGAAACTTTCTTTTACTCTTTTCCCACTAAAGATTTTCCTTTCATTGCTGTTGCATACACATGGTACAAAACCAAAGGTAATAAACTCAGATTACATTATTTACAGTACCAGAATCCCCAGAAAACAAATCCAGTCCCTGTCCAGAGACATTATAAGTTCAGTGAATGATAGCAACCTGAATATAAACAAGGCTTCCATAATGATTGCTAATGTTTTCTAAATTAGATTTACTCAGGCATACACTTCCTTGTAGGTAGTTTTCAGCTAAACCTCTCTCCTAGGAGTGTGTCCACCAGGAAACTGAATGGTTCACAAGAGGTGAATGATTCAGATGCATCATCAGGAACAACAAGATCCCAGTGCATTTAGTCATATTTCACTGCCTCCTACATAAGTAATTTAATTTATTTGCTATGCTCTCACTCCACTTCTCCTTTATTACTGAAAGAACTGAGGCTTTAAAATGATCTATCCATGGATATAGAAATACATTGAGACAGGTGGTTGTGAAAGAGATGTGGGGTGAGGTTTATTCCAGCCTGCTGTGACAACACATTCATGTTTAGCGGCTCTCCTGTCTCCTGCTTTAGCCAGTGAGTCTCTCCCCTGAGAGCAAGAAATGCCCTCTGGCACTGATTGTATATTGGGTTTGGATAGATTAAGTCACTCTCATTTCCCTTGGCCAAGATGCTGAATGGAAGTCACACCAGGCACAGAGCCTTTGGTAAAATTCAGTCCAGGTCCAAAGGCTTTAAATGATTACATTCATTCTTAGGGACCAGAAATCGTGTGACTTGGGTAAACAAACCTCTCTATATTCCTGGAATTGAAGGCAATCAAATTTCATTTTCTTTTGGACAGTTTATTTGCTATTAGTGTCACAAATTGAGTTTATTATCTGATATTCCTGTGGGACAAGAAGACTGGGCCTTTGCGTATGCAGCACATGCTGCAGAACACAGCAAATTAACCTGGGAGCTCTCTGCTCTCCATTGCTCCAGGCTACATGCAACTGAAAGTCTTAGGGGGATTTGAGGGTCCTGAATGAAAGAATATTTCTCAGTTTAAAATGGGTGTTGCTGACTATCTGAATGTGTTATTGCCAAAAGAATAATGATTTCCCCTATCTTTTTGGATTTTTTTACTTTTTAATGACTGCAGTAAATTACTTTGACATACACCTTAATTATAAAAAGCATTACCAAAGTGCATGGTGGCATTGAAAATACAGTTCTTAAAATCACAAGTGACTCTAAGCACAGAAGGGTCTCAATAATGTTGGAGGACAGGGCTACAATTCAAAATTATTTTGACAGACTGAGAGAATATGCCTGACAAAAAAATAAGATGCCATTCAATAAAGACAGCTGTAAAGTTTAACACTTGGGCAGGAAGAATAAATTGCAAAAGTACTGGATAGGGAACAATTCACTAGGCAACAGTGATGTTAAAAGGAAACTGGGAACTGGAATAGCTCTCCAACCCCAAAGTACCAACAAAAGAAAGGAAAAGGTTAAAGGAGGATTCATAAGTGGACATATTCTCTATTGGATACAGGACAATGGCCTTTTCCACTCACAGACCAGAGCATCAGCTGTGCTTTATGTTGAGAGCTGCACTTCAAGAAAGATGAGAATAATGGTCCCCAGTGTAATTTTCTGATTTCTCAGCAGAGATATTGTCTTTAAAAAAAAGTCCAGAATGTGCACATTTTTCTACAAAATACCATTGCTATCTGTATTTGAGACTATAAGAAATAATTCACCTTCCCAGCTATTGTTTCACATTTAATACAGAGGTGATAAAAAAAATCTTTCACATCAGCCAGGAATTTGTGTTTTTGATAACACATAAAGAACTGGTATTGCAGTACCCAATCTATGCATTAAAAAAAATCATTAAAAATGCGTGTCAGAATTCTGGGGTCTTTTTTGGTTTTTTTTCCTGACCTGAAGTGAAATGTTTAATTTCAGCTGGCAATTAGCTGAGTTGGCCAACCTCAGTCCCTTTGCTGCCCAGTGGGAACAGCAAAACCATGTCCCTCCTTGGCCAGGTTTCAGTTCCCCTTCCTTACTGTTGGCTCAAGCACACAAGAACTTGGTTGGTCAGAAGCAAATGATTTTCTGACAGAGTTTTACTGACATAGACTTTTCCTTTCCAGAAAGGCTGGAGTTAAAGAAAAACTCATTTAGTAGTGAGAATAGATTTGGAATGCGACCAAAGATTCTCAAATTTTTACCTTTGAGAGAAGAAATATTATTCTTGCATCATGACTAAAGTTACTTATCTCCCAGAGCTAGAGGTCTGTCTTTAAATCCTTGTGCATGCAGAGCATCCCTCAGGAAACTCAGATAACCCCAAACTGCTCAACACCCCTTTGTGGAGAAAGATCCTGTTGCACATCCTCTCTCCATTAGCTGCTGACTCACTGAAACACACAGGTCACACTTGGAGTGTGACTCCCAGTACAACACCCTAAGTTTCTGGGATTTCCAATTTTTTTCCTGTGAGATTTCGATTTTTGCAGCTTGAAAGTGAAAGAGAGCTCTGCCGTTGACTTTCAGAAGCACATTTGCAGATCAGCTCATTGTAATTTGCACTGAATTATTAATTCTGAGCTGACTGATGAATTCAGAGTGTGTGCGCTGAGCATCCTGCGCTCCACAGAGCAAAGGAAATCACGGCAGATTGGGAGGGGCAGAACTCAGCAGCTTCTGTGCTGACCCCTGCAGGCATGAGCTCCTCCTGTCAGCTTCTACCTCGGACTCCATCTATTTTGTACACTGCTTGCACAACACGGAGCTCAGGAGGAAGTTAAATATGGCCTAAATCTACATTCTAATGCAATTCTAATGCAGCACATTATTTCTAGTAATAATCTCCCCCACAGAAAGAACTGATGCATATTATCAAGCATGAATATATTTAATGATTTAAAAGAGAAATGAGTTCATTAAAACACTCATTCATCTCAACCTAGGGTGAAGTCAGAGGAGCAGGTGAGGAAATAATTTTGCCAGGTTTTTCAAACAATAAAAAAAGAACTTGGTGCATTTGATAGAAATAATTATATTCACTTTTCAGTTTTCAAAGATTAAAAAATATTAGACTTTGACCAATCTATCCTTTTGAGGTGTACCTATATCATACATACATACACACATGCTGTCAGTGAGGTTTATGGTTTCCAAATTTTCCAATGCTTGGTGTCCTTTCCTGGCATCCATCTCCTCCTTGATTTGCTGCCTTCTCCAGCCCCTCTGGGCTTCCCCCAGGGCTCCCCAGCCCTGAGGCATTTGCTGCTGCTCCCCCTCTCTCACTCCTGAGCCAGCTCATTCTCTTCTCCATATCTGTGCCCCCATTTCTTAATTCCAGACCTCTGCTGTTGTTTCCATAATCAGATGGAAATCTGATCTTTTCTACAGCTCTTGCTGTTCCACTTGTCCCCACCTCCACTTTGCTTTTCCTTCCTCCTCCTCCTCCCTCTCAGCGATTTTGGCCCAGCCTCAGCTCCTCACACCTGCCCCCACACCTTGCTGGACTCTGCTGGACTCTCAGTGACACCAGCAGTGTCCCCTTCCCCAGGGAGCAGCTCCCATCTCCTGGGGTCCTTGGCTGACACACCCCGAGGGCATCCTCGACTCCATCCATCCCATCCCATCCCTCCTGCTGCTCTCTGCCTGGGCAGGGGGATCAAAGTGAAAACATGGAGCTTCTGACAACTTTCTGAGCTGTAAAAGATCAAGAGTTTCTATTCATGAGAACACCAGACTGTGTTTTCACCTGTCGCTCTAAATAAACAACCAACAAACAAAAAAAGCCCTAATGCACTCGTCTTGTTTTGGAAATCAGACACAGAACCACCAGAGAGAACTACTGTGAACTCCTAATGATATATAAATATTCCTTCTGGGAAAATAAATAAAACAATACCCTTTTTGCAATGGTAGATATGAAATATCACAGTGTAAAAAACCCCGCCCTGATTGTTTTGAAGCTTCTCCGTGTTTCTTGAAGCTGTTTACATCATGAAGAATTCCTGAAGCAGGTGAAAACTAAAAGATAATGAGCCATAGTTCCTTACCTGAATGGTCAGAGAACATTGCATGCAGATCCCAAAGAAGTTGGATTTGAAGAGCATTAGTCCCATATAGATAAAACCAGATTTTTAATACAGGCGTTTGTTACTTAAAATGGACAATGTCTCACCAGCTAATTGAACCTTCAGCTGCTGCTTCTCAGACACCTTTTCTTTCAATCTAACAATATCATGAGTGCTTAGTGAGTCTATTGATATCTTTCAGCAAAATTTTAGTTGTCACATGAACATGAACTAAGGATAATGAAGGGGAGGGGAATCCATATAAACTATCTAAAACACCATTACATTGCAGAACAAAATAAATCCATTTGTCTTACTGAAGCAGGTGATGAATACAAATACCAGACAAAAATATTCTAATGTTAATCAGACATGGGGTTAGAATCAGATGTTACTGCAGTTACTAAAGAAGATAAATGACTACATATAAGAAAAATTAGGTTTCCATGCTTCCTCCAGGTGAGATTCTCAGGCAGAGGACCAGTCAGCTCCCAGACATCAGCTGCATTTTCTGTCTAGTTATTGTATTTCTATGTATTTCACATAATAGTGAAATAAATATAACATTCTAGACCTGAAAAAGAAAATTTCAGTGGCAATATTTATATCCATCTTCACGTGAAGAAAGGCTGACAATTCTCAACTTCTGCAAGTCAATCTGTGCCTATGTATAAGATTGATTGATCTATGCAGACTAAAACAAAGGAGGATAATTTAATGGCTAACTGTAAGACCAAAAAGTTATCATTAGTTCTGAATTAAAGCTATGAAAAGGAAAATTAATTCTGAATACTAACATTTTTTTAATTATTTGTCCTGTTAAACAACAAAGGCACATACACTCATGAAAGCAGCATTATGAGGTGACATTTTATAATTGAGTGGGAAAAGTAATTTTAAGCATCTTTCAGGGCATAATTTTTCAATGGATAAAATTGAGGAATGGTATTTTATTTTCAACTGTTTCTATAATTCTAAGATGAACTAGAAAATTATCTGTCTTTAACCACTGCCTTTTCTATTACCTTTTCAATCAAGCTTTTCTTTGTTAAATCTCCCCTTTCTGATAAGACAGGACTTCCTCTGGGTTTTCACATTGGCAGCAGCCAGCAGGAAGACATGCAGACAGCTGAAAGTGCATTTTAGAGCTATTAGATACCTCACAGCAACATTAACTTCCTAAAGTCTCAAAAACACAAATCACATTTCCTGCTCCAAACCTTCTAGTGCCGTTTACAGACCTGTAAAATTCCCTTCTACAGAAACGTCTTTTCCTAAAAAGTGTTACCCTTGCCAGATTTATTATTTGCTAGGCATGAAAATACAGGTGAAACAAACTTAGAATTAAAAAGCAAACAGCACAGACTTCAGGTGAGTCCCACCTGCCCATGATCCTCTGTCCTGTTCAAGGACCATGGCTTGGCCTACGAGGATGAATCAATGTATAAATGCTTTCAGAACCTCAGTTTAATGTGTTCTCTGGGAGCATTTCTATTGCATTTTCTCTTTACACATGTGTTTCTCTTCCACTCCAATTGTTCAGATTTAATTTGTCCTCTCTGAGCATATTTCATCCATTGCTACAATGTTCTTTTTTTCTCAAGGTGAAGAGGAAGACCTCAGTCAAGACTCTCATGAAAACAGATGAAAGAAATAAAATTACAATAGGCAATAAGATAATGATAAGAAAAAACCCACAATTTTGGGAGGAAAAATCTATATATTCTTTATCCCTGTAAATGGCTGCAATATCCTTAGGATATTTCCCCTTGTGCCTGTTCACTCATACAGATGCAACATCTTCAGTTTCTCTAAACAGAGATTTTTATCAAACTACCCAATTAAAGTAGTCTGAAAACAGGGGGAGAAAATGCCTTGTATAGCTCATTGGTTTTACCCAGAGGGCAGCTAAAAAAACCTTTATTTTTCTATATGTAGGCAAGTAATATAAATGAGAATGAATAAATAGGGTCCCTGTCTATATTTATATCAAAATTGCTATTGTTTCCCGTTTCAGATTCTTTTTTTTTTCATTATTTTACTTATTTTTATTGAACTGTGTCCTATCCTTGTTAATTCAAATGCTACAAAACTTTTACTGGGGCTTGTTTGTTTTAAACACCTG
The DNA here is from genome assembly GCA_013398405.1 of Pheucticus melanocephalus. Classification (NCBI taxonomy): domain Eukaryota; kingdom Metazoa; phylum Chordata; class Aves; order Passeriformes; family Cardinalidae; genus Pheucticus; species Pheucticus melanocephalus. The sequence goes on along the minus strand of VZSJ01003463.1, from coordinate 902,151 downwards.
TAAAATCTTCCTTGATACTGATAGAAGCAGACAAAGTCAATAATGAGAGTTTCAGAAAAAGCCTGTCTCAAGAGCTATTCATTACTGGGGAGAACTAGTACAATTTAATGTTGTGCTCTTTCAATTCAGAATAAATTATGCAGAATAATAGAGGAAATCCAGAAAAAAATCATTGCAGCTTTTCAGAGTTATGAAATATTAAAAAATTAAAAACCATTAAATAACAATGGCTCAGGGCTGGAAACCTTCATTCCACAAAAATTAAGAAGAAAATTACTTTAATGAGAAAAATATACAACTACTCAAGTAAGCATACCCAAAATAAGAATATGAATGCCTATCCAACTGAAAAAATCCTCTAACTAAAAAATTCCTCTTCTAAATCCACCTGGAGCATGTTATCATGAACAATTAATGACTTTGGCTCAGAAATTCAGTGGTTCAATCCTACTATGCCAACGAAATTTCTTGCAAAAAATGTATCAGAGGTTCAGAAACTGGCAAAATTAGCACATTATTTGGCTTGATTACATTGCCCTAATGTAGGCATAGTAAGATAATTGAATGATTATGTGTCAGTCACAACACTAAATTTTGATAGCTACCTTAAAATTACAGACTGGATTAAGAAGAATAAAGTATTTCAATGCTCGTGGCCAACATGCCAGAGGCAGTGGAGCTGTGACCCCTCAAGTGAGATGCATCTTCCTCTGGGCTTTCCAATAACTCAGGAGCCTGAATGAGTTAAATCAGACAGGCTGCTGGGATGATGGAAGAGGTGCTGTAAGCACTCCTTCACTGACTAAAGCAGCTTTTCTGGCTTTGAAATGAACTGATCCAATATACGGGAGATTTTCCTATTCCAATTCAACCAGAATTTTAAAGCCACCCTCAAGCATTCTGAATCAAAGGTAACATAAAAACTGCTCTTAGCAAAACTGAGGAAAAAGAGCATCAAAACTTCAAACCTCTGCCAAACAAAGCAAATGAACAAACACAAATCCCAGAGCAGAATTATGCTCAATGAAATCCTGCATTAATGTTTAATCTGTTGAGCCATAGGGTACCTTGTAGGCAAGCTGGTTCATTTTTTTCTGCACTGCAATTTCCCCACATATAAAATAGGACAGCAACATTTGCTTAGTTGCAGTGGTTGTGAGAATTTAAACCCTGCACACATCCCTGCTTTGCAGGCAGTAACAGCCATTTGCACAGAGCTGGGCTAGGGGAGGCATCATTAATCATGAAGAACATTAATCATAAAGAAGAGATCAAGCATTTTTCTGAATTGTTCTGACAAAGGTAATTAATGTTAAAATCCAGGCAAGAACTTCAGTCTACTTGCACTTCCTCCTGCTTTGGGCATCTCGCTGACCTGTTGAAATCAGAGACCTCATAATCTCTGCTCCCTCTGCAGCTTTGGGGTGGGAGTGATGCTCCAGAGTGAATTCCAGATCCTGCCTGGTGCAAACCACCCTCTGCAGCTGCCTCCTCTCCACACACAGCCTGAGGTGAGCACTTCAGGTGCTGCAAGCTGGAAACAGAAGTTAAAAATTCTTCTCAAGGAAGAATTCAGGTGAAAAATCCAAAAATTATCATACCTACCCCAACGTAATTTGTAACCATCCAAATTTTAGCCTCCAAAACTCAGGCTTCATATACAACACCACAAATGTAACCTCTTGCACTAACAGTGTCTTACAAGCACCCCCAAATTTCTGTGTAACACTCCATGAAAACTCCAGTGCAAAGGTGGTTTTACACCCCAAGCTTTCCCATACTGCAGGTGTGTCTTTCAAAGCAGTGACACTCACACTGATTTACATTTACACTGGGCTGTGATGCATTCATAAACAAGCATGCTTTTACTCCATTTCTTCATTTCATGTAAAATTTGTTTTGGGGACTTGGAGCTGCTGTGCTGGGACACTGCAACAGAGGTTAGAATTTCCACTGTTAACAAGAACACAATTCAGTGACCCTGAGTATGGGCTGTAAGAGGCCATGTCATGCCCAGAGAAGGGTGTTTTCCTGCAAAAGCCAATTACTTCAGGCTACAAGGATAATCTATTTCATAGGAATTGAGCAGGGTCACAGAAAGATTTCTGTCTTTTATAATTATCTTTAGGAAACAAGTGAGGGGAAATACAAAAAGTGTAAAAACACAAAGCACCAGGAAAAATAAACCAAAAAACAAACCATAGATGAAGGCATCTAAGAGGCATTTGTTGCTAGGAGGAGGATGACTTCACTATTAAAAAATCCTCTTCTGAAGACAGAAAAGGAGGAAATAAAATTATGAGTTCAGAAAAACAATAAAAAATATCTTTGAAATATTCTTCCCAGTTTCAAGCACTGAGGTTCCCCCTCCACCCTCCCCACCTCTTTACTTTCTTTTTTATATTAGTTGACTATTTCCCTCTCAAAACTTTTTCTAAGAACATTAAAAAAAAAAAAAAACCACCAGAAAACCAAAGAAGTGTTCTCTTTTTTGCTGAAAGAACAGTGGTACTGAGAAAATCACAAATATTTTCCAACCAGTAGAGGCCAGTTACATCCACTGACCCATTGATTTTTCAGCTACAAGGTAATTATAAAGCCTCTGGGTTCTTAGCAGCACATGGAAGAAGAAAAAGGAGTTTAAAACATATTCTTCTCCAGTGAGATATTCTACTTGGAAGCAGATTTTTATTTAAAGGAATACTATGAGGAAAAAAAAAAATAAACCTCACTTCAGTCAGTTCTCTTTCTGTCAGCTGTTGTTGAGGCAGCTTCAATGCTTCCCCAGGGCAGATGATTGACTCTCCCAGATTCTACAGCTCCCTGTAACAGCTCTAGAAAAGAAAAGGAACTTCTAGGAGAAATACATTTATAAAGCTACAAAGTGCCACAGGTTGGAGTTTATTTGCCTGTGCTGTGAGTTGTACCAGGTGTGTCTTGGAGCTATCCCTAATGCAAAAAACAAGAATTTGAAATCTTCAATGGCTCCCCTCAGACCTTCCCATTGAAATGCAGCACAGTAATGGATCACGCAGAAGCTGCATATTAAAAAAAAAAAAAAATGCATATTTTTTACAAAATAGAACTCATGTCTAAATGACAGAATCATTTTACAGAGGGACAAAAGCAACTTTATGTCCTAATATTCACTTTTTCTCTAAGCTTCACATTCAATTATTGCTAAATCAGGAAATACCTTTCTCTTTCCTATAAAGTATTGGTGCATTTCCTAGCTTAGACATCTCTGTGAGCTGGCACAAGGCCCAAAAATATTAATGTGGCTTCTCCCTGTACTTCAGAAATCTCACTACAGCCTACTGGATGTTTCAGGTGTGATGGTTTAATTATGAATAAGAGTAACAGGGTTGCCTGGGGATTCTTGTTTTTTCTTTTTCTTAATTGGAGAAAACTTGGCATGGAAACAAAGATATCAGAGGAATATGATTTGCTTCAATTAAAAAGAAGAGAAAAAAGGCAAATTTGCCTACATAGAACCAGCTTTTCAGACCACTATTAAACACACAGATGTACATTAAATGAGGAGCAAAACCATGACAGTGCTTAACAGGCCCTGCTATCAATACTGAGCCTGCAGATTGTAAACCCCCTCTCACAAATGATGCTGCAGTGGCTCCAGGATGAAAATCGGGCTGTATTTCAGAGCCAGGTGAGGGCACCCAGGAGCAAGAGGAGTCTGCAGCCACCTGTGCCCAGGACAGCAGGGATGGGGAGCACTGGACAGGGCCATGGCCCAGCCACCCTTTATTAGTGCCCACCCCTGCCCCGTCCCACCGGCTGCTGTGCACCTGTGTGGGGAAAGCACTGCCCTTGCATTTGCTCATTTTCTCATTTTCTGCTGCTTTGCCACCAGCAGAAAAGAAAAACTCAAAAGACAGTAAAAGCAGAATCTTCTCTCCAGCCCAAGTTAACTATCAGTTATTCTCTTTTAGCCAGCAGCCTGTGTTCTGTGTTAGGAAGACAGATCTAATAAATCTGGTTGGTGTGTATGCAGGGGAAGTTATTTTCCACTTTGGGAAAGTGGTAGAGGCCTCTTCCCTTAGAGTTTTTTCAAAAGTAATTTCCAGTAATACATTAAACTGAAATTCAATTACAAAACAAATACATCTCAGCTAATGTGAATATTGGCTGGGCTAGCAAGGAGAAAGGAAGGGAAGATAGAATTACTGAACACCAAAAATACGGTCTGTTGTTAAAAAGATTATTTCTAGGTTTGTTCCCTTATAGCTGAAAGTCCAGGTGGCACTTCAGTGGACCAAGAAGCACTGAAAATTATTTCTAAATTCTTCAGCATAAACTCAGAACTAGGAGAACAACTTTGAGTGGATTTTTATGGTATTTAATGAGAGATATAAATAAAATTTAAATGCCTCTTCATAACCTCATTAATATCTGATAAAGCAATTCTTTGCTTTCACTGCAAAAACAGAAAAGGTCTTTCACACGTGATCTTCAGTTGTAAAAAGCAGAGTGTACCTGAAACACAGCATGCTTGAAGGAACACACATATGTGATTTAGAAAAAAGGGCAGTTTATTTTTTATTAAATGGTTTTGAAAATAAAACCAGTTGTTGAAAAAAATAAATCCCAATACATTGCTTTGGTGAAATGATAGACTGAAAATATCAATGTTTCCCAGAAGTGGGAAAAGTAGAAAGGATTTCTAGCTCCTCACAGAAGCTACAGTGTGCTCTTTTTGGCATCCTATCCTCCTCTGTGAGTGAAGAACTTCAGCAGAACAATTCTCCCACAAAGCACCACAGTCCTGATTGCTCTCAAAGACATCAACACAGAGCAGGAGAGACCACAGAAGAAAATAAAGGATATTTTCTAACAAGTTCCCAATTTCTAATCTCTCAAATTATCACATCACATGTAAACAACATGAAATGTTTAACTCCCCTGTCGTTCCCTAGTCTCACACCCCATACAAATCAAAATAAGCAATGGCAGGGAAAATAAATTATCACTGTCCAAACAGCAGGAGCTTTGGGGTTCCCAGCTTTGCATGGCAACTCTTTCTTATCACTGATTTGTCTACTCCACGTAATAGGTACACTCCATGACAGCTGGCTCATAAAACTTTGATATTTGGATATCAATTAGTGCCAAAGATTATGATAACAGCTTCCTTAAAAATGCTCTTTTGGGTTCCAAAGCATTTTATCCTCTTCTGAAAGAATTTATCCACTGTTGTTCTGGGACAATCACCATATTGTCCTCCAGTTTCTGATTTACACATTTTTGAAGACCTGTTTTCTCTAAAGCCCAGCATTTCAGCCAACATCCTCTTGTTCAGTATTAAGGATGCCTGAATTTCCAGCAGAGATTCCATGGAATCCACCCCACAATGAAATACATTTACCTGTCACCTGGCATACACAGCTGAGGTTCAGCCAAATTCACTTTGTATTAATTTAAACTTGTGTTAAGCCAACCAAAATGAATTATTTTTGCAGAACAACTGACAGATGACTAAAAGGTGGAAATAAACATGAGGTTAATTAAATCTTTTGCTGGTAATAGGATGGATAATACACTTTTCTTTTGGCCATGCTGTCCTTACCAGAATAGGAGAGGCATTCAAGATATTCTGTTCCCCAAAGAATGAAGGCCATAAATTTTAAGAGAGTTATGGACCAGTTCTAGAAACAGCTGGCAGAACATACCAGCACCTAAGTACCATGAGTTGGGAGAAAAATCATAATAATTTTATGACACAAAATTCCATTTCGGAAGGAAAAAAAAACCTCTGAGAAGATGCTAAGTGTTTCCCAGCAATTAATAAAAGTGTAGTATTTTACTGGGAGTCTACTTGACTCAGATGTTTTGAATACCTAATTACCTCAAAACACCTCACTTTGGTCAGATCAAACAATATCAAATCCATTTTGTTGTGTTAGCTCTCCTGGCATGAATAATCCTACATCCCTTTTTAGCCCTGTCAAAGTACTCAGAGGGCAATTTTATGAACCATTTTCCACCTGAAGTTGCCAGCATTCAAGTACCTGGTCTGTGGAGCTGTCTAGAGTCCCTCTGTGGTTAATGAAAGGAGGAGTGGCAGTATCATCCTACTGGATGATTCTTTTCTTTTTCTTCTCTCTCTTCCCACCATAAGAGAGCATCTCTGGGACCACTCTACAAAACAATTGATATTTCTTGTCACATCCTGGGCTGCATCTAAAGCAGTGGGACTGTGACCAGTGGGTCAAGGGAGGTGATTCTGGCCCTTTACTCCAGTTGAGAGACCCCACCCAGAGTGCTGTATCCAGCTCTGGGACCCCCAACAATAAAAAGAGCTCCTCAAGAGATTCCTGAGGAGGCCCACAAAGAAGATCAGAAGGTTGGAGTATGTCCTCTATAAGGACAAGCTGAGAGAACTGGGATGGTTCAACCTGGGAAAGAGAAGAAAAGGCTCTGGGGAGACCTTAGGGCAAATTTCTAGTTCCTACAAGAGAGCTGCTGAGGAACATTTTACAAGGGCATGGGGGGACAGGACAAAGGGAAATGTCTTTAAACTGAAAGGAAGCAGATAATTAGATATATGGAAGATATATAATAGATATATCTAATATATTAGATACATGGAATAAATTCTTTACAATGAGCTTGGTGAGGCCCTGGCACAGGTTGTGCAGAGAGCTTGTGGATGCCCCATCTCTGGAAGTGTTCAAAGTGAGGCTGGGTGTAGCTTTGAACAGCTTGGTCTAATGGAAGCTGCCCCTGCCCATGTCAGGGGAATAAATCTAAATAATCCTTAACATCCTTACCAACCCAAACCATTCTGTGATTCCATGAAATTAAGTCTGAGCGATTTCTGAAAAAGCACTTAGGCACTTTTGAAAATACTGCCCTTTATATCTTCAGTGAAAATAATTTTCTTCCTGTCAAACCTAAAAACCAGATGAAAATGGAAAGAGCCCTGTTAGGTAGCTAACACAGTCAGCATCACAGTGACTTGGACTGAAATTCCTGTTTTAATCTTCCCAGAGTAACTTTCCTGAACTGTCTCTTTCTGTTGTTCTCCTCACTTTGAATTTAATAGCAGTTCCCCCTGAATGGCAACCAAATGCTGTGTCCTATAGAGCTGGCTGTTTCCACTCATGCAACTGCCAAGGCACCTACCACTGAGAGATCCAATTACCCCACCTGCTCTTGCATGTTCCTGCCTCACTCCAATCTGCAGCTGCACTTCTGCTGCAGTTCCCTCTTGTGTCTTCCCCACTTTCCTTCTCCTTTCCCTGATAGCTATATTTAGCTCTGACCTACAAGCTATTTGCCAGGTTTATTATTTTATTGTCAAATTTCACTCCTCAGTTTCTTTTTTTTATTGTCAGATGGTTCTTGTTGAGCAATAGTGTGCAGCAGCATTCTTTTCTGTCTCTCAGTGCAGCTCTGCTCTTGCTTCTTTGCTGGGAGGGCAGCCTGGCTCCCCTTTCTGGTTTAATATCTGAATCCATGTAACCAGGTGTAAATATATTGATTTTCTGTTTACCATATTGTATCTTCATGTGAAAAGAAGAATCCAGTAAGACAAAAAACCATTCCCAAAGACCCATTTCAGAACCTTAATGGAAATTTTCCTGAAACTTGTCTTACTTTGTGTCTTTCATTCTGTCAATTTAAGCAATATGTCTGAGATGATGTGTGTCAGGGATCTCATGCCTTTCCATCCCTGGCATTGAAGGAACTAAATCAGTCAGTAAAGACTATAAAAAGTTCTGGGGTTTAATTATGAGCTAAACTCAAATATCACTGAACTTGCTAAAACCCCAGGGGAAGCCACATAATAAAACCTGTCAAAGCCTCAGTCTGATCAAAAAAATTACACCAAAATTAATTGGTTGGAAAAGGCAAATTCTCATGTATTCTGACTCCTTTTTTAAATCATTCTATTTTATAATCATAGGGAGAATTTATCTGATTTTTAAATGGTTAGGATTGCTAGCTTGAAATACAACATTTCTACAGATGCTCTGGGAAAGAAAAAGCAAGCTTTAGCTGCTTCCAGTCAATTTTTTTTCCCCAACAATTATATGCTCAAAACAATGTAATTTCAGTCAAGACAGAATCTACTGATTGTGCTTCTAGTGTCTTTTGTTAAAAAATAACAGCAGCCTTTCTCTTCTCTATCCCTCCTCCCTGATTTTCTTGCATGAATCAGATTTTTGGCAAATGGGCTGCACTCTTCTTTTATCTGAAATTTCCCCCCATATGCTGAACAAGATTTAACATTTTGCACCCATTTATTACATCACCAGGACCACATCCACTGCTGTTCACTGGAAAAGCAGAGCACAGAACAGAATGGTAATTATAGCCCTGGCTCCCACCCCAAGCCTTTCTACAAATGGGTGAGAGTGCACACACAGTCAGAAGGGAGGGAGAAGCACAGATCCTGGCAAGCTGATCCATGGAGTTCACTTTCCTGGGCACTCTTCTCTTTAGAGGGTCTCCAGATCTTTGACTTGCTCTAGGATGCCCTTGGTGAGAAGTCACAACCTGCTGAGACTGAGTCTCACACGCGAGCACCTTTTCTCATGGGCATGGCTTGTCCCCATGACCCACTGCAGATGCCGCTCCCTTATAACCAAAACAAACTCCTTTGCACGAAGTCAAATCCAACATCACCTGTTCTTCACAGGAGTGAAGTGCTACACTGTGAATCAGAGCATAAATCAGCCAGAAATGCACTGAAAGAAGTCCTAAGGTTGGCAACTGCTCGACCCCTGAAACCCCAGCAGGCAACTTTGAGAAATTTGGCAGTAAAAAGTCGCAGCATGTTTCAGTTCTCTGCATGACAGCCAAGAATGTGGATATCACATACACTCACTATAACTTGAACTTAGAACTGAGTCACCAGAGTTGTGAATTTGTGTCTTTAATAAACTGGAAATACATAACACACTGTCTGTCCCACCACACACATCCTGTTTGTAAAAGATTCTAGAAATGTACTGCCTAGAAAGATTACTCAAAGGTTTGATACAAAGTCTGCTCTCCCTGCCCATGGCTCCAATCTTGCAAAAATCACCATATCTGAATTTCTTGAGACTGCTGTGGTGACTGCCTCTAAAATTAGGGTTAACTTGTTCATAAAGAATGCTTTGCATATTTTTTCAGTCCAAACCAGTAGGTGATGAAGGTGATTAGTCATCTAGCAAAGAATGGAGAATTCAAATATCCAACAGGCTCTCTCTTTGGGAGAGAGATAACTGTCCTAAACAGAATTGATGATTTAAAAAATCAAATATAAAATAAATTATATTAGTTTTGTAATTTGCAAATGGAATATGATGAATTCTTGGGAATACATTTATTTCAGGAAAGAACTGTTGAAAAGGTAAAACTTCACAAAGGACATTTTGATTTTTCTAACACATGTATGTCTAGCTTGGATAACAGTATCTGCAAAGAATCCTTAAGAAACTAAAAGGATTTTAGCCCCAACCTTTTGTCTTCACCCTAAGTGTTATCTGGAGCATGGAACTAGGAAGCTTTCCAAAATTTAATTGACTGCCTTTTCCCTATTACTGCTCACTGACAGTTACATTTTTCTATATTTTGATGTAAGGTAAATTAATAAGCCATGAGCAAAAACGACAGCTGTGAATAACCTAAACCACCACTGTCTGTTACTGTTCTTCCAGTAAGAGAGGAAAAAAACAGGCATTAGGGAAAATTTCAATAATAGATTTTGACAAAATCTGAAATTGCATCTAACTATTCAGAAAAATAAAACAAAAAGACAAAGTAAAAGAAAGTAAAATCAGGTTACCCTGGCTAAGCAGATCAGTGCAAGTTTCACACAGGTATGTGTGTACACAAGCACACATATAAATAAATTCTTAAATTAATTTGAGGCCAACTGTTGCTAGATAACTGCTGCTTCTACACACAGAAAACAGTTGGGAATACTTTAATATAATTAGGGACAGAATTTAAAGATTCATTTCCATATGATAGCATTAATGATGCATTTTAAACAAGAAACAGAATTCTTGCTCTTATTCAAGAATTACTCCTTAAAAAGCTGTGCAAAACATGACTTTTCAAAGATGAGATAAAGGCACATTTGGCTTTCTGGGCTGCAAGTGCACATTTCCAGGTCAGGCTGAGCTTCTCATCCGCAAACGCCTCCAGGCCCTTCTCGCAGAGCTGCTCCCAATTCACTCCCAGTTCCCCAGCCTGTGCTTGTGCTTGGGCTGACCCAGCCCTTGCTGCCCTCCATGAGCTCACACAGAGCCAGCTCTGCAGCCTGTGCTGCTCCCTCTGGCTGGCATCCCCTCCCTGCAGCCTGTGACTGTCACAGCTTGGCACCATCAGCCAGCCCTCAGGGCTGCCCTGGATGCTCCTGTCAGCTGAAGGTGTGACCCAGCACTGGTGCCCCATAACGAGCCCTGAGGAGCCTTTCTGCTCTCCACAGGGACATCAAGCCATGAGCAGCAGCTTTGGGTGCCACCATCCAGCCAACTCCTCATCCTCCCAGCTGTCCATCTGCCAAATCCACATCTCTCCAATTCCACAGCTGCATTATTTTAAAAAGAGGAAGTAGGCTTGAATTTCTCAGATTACATTTCTCGAATTACATGAGAGAGATCTTATGCAAATGAGTTAGATCTTGATTAATGAGATGGGGTATTGATGCCTTGAAGGCGGACCTAGAACAGGGACTAGACAGAGCCAAAGAATACAGTAGGGATTTATTAAGAGGGCTCAATGGATCCACCTTGGGCAGCACAACCCAAAATGGTCACAAAATGCCCAACTGCTCACAGAGTCTCTCACTTTGGTCAGTTCTGCTCCATTTGCATATTGGAGTTAATTGTCCAATTACAGCTCCAACTCATCAAGTCCCATCCTTCTTGTTTTCCTCTATTCATTCCACTGTTGTCTGTGTTCTTGGGCCTGAGATCTGGATCATTTGTCCTTGGTCCCCAGCTAGAGCAGGAATTGTTTTGTCTCTCTACTCTGTGAAGAGAGCCCACCATCCCCTAATATGAAGCCTACACTAACATACCAAAGCAGCACAGAATCTGAAAAATATAAAAGCTAAACCCTGAGGCATCAGTATTAATTATTGAAGTGTTTTCTTTATTGTGGGAGAAATATTAAATCACAGCTTCAAACATCCAGCATTACATAAATAAATTTCGTTAGGAGCATGTGAAGGTTAACTAAATTATTAAATTCTTACTTAAACTATGATACTATTTAATTCATTATGAAAACACTTCACAGTTTAATTTTGACTACCACAATAAATTAGCCATGGGTGCTACTTGCAAAGCTCTTCTTTACTATCAATCTCTCCTAAAAGCCTGGATATTATGATTTCTCAGACTGTGGATTTCATGAGAATTTGGTGTGACATTCTGGGCCAGAGAATTCAACAGGAGGAATTGTATTGATCACAAGGCCAGGATTTTGTTTCCTTAAAAGATGAGACCATTTAAGATGCATTTTGCAAGGATTAATGACTCTTTCATCAAAATCAATACTTGAAGACCATTCCAGCAGTCTGTGAGGCTGCCACAAGTTATTTATCTGCTTATCTTTATTCAATATGTTAATAGCCTCCTGGATTTCTGATAATACATCTTGGAAACTGTTATCTTCTTTCTTCTCTTATCAGTGACATACTAGGCTACCTTATCAGTGTCCACTAAATAATTTCTTTTGAAACTGTGAGAGGTGAGTAAAGGAAGAAAACGTCAAAAACGTGATGAAGTGCTTTTCCAGTGTGGAGCTTTAGCTTAGATCTTGTCAAAAGAAGGATTCCCTTGTCTTAATTGGGATTACTTCTACATGTTTGTCAGAAATAGAAGTGAAGAAAAATGCTGCTTTAATTAGTTCAATACTAATTAAAATCTAGGAGGAAAAACCTAATGGCTCCTAGCACTGCATCCAACAGAGGAATTTACAGCAAGCACTGACATCTATGCAGATTCAATTTCAGTCAGTAATTTCCCATACCCACTGGCACCACAGGCTGTGCAGTTCCCAACAGTATTTAGATCTTGAGATCATTTAGTCAGGTATGACATTTTTATAAATGTTATAGGACAATAGCATGGACTACAGAAAAGTAATTTCATCCTGCAATTTAAAAAGGAAACAAAACCAAAATCTTTCTGTCCTTATAGCAGCTGACACCAGCAGTGCCTAATGAACCTGTTAATTTACTAATACTGACTAAGGAAAATGATTATTAGTTGCAGGCCATCTGGGTCACTGAAGAGTTGATTTATATCATCTTTGGAATGAGAACTCAGAAAACAAAAGGCCAATACCAGTCTCTGTCTCCAGAATCGAAAGTCAAATCTGACCTTGGGATGTGGGGGCTTTTTTCTTTGTTAGGTTTTTTTCTTTACCTAAAGTACTTGAGGCTCTTTATGGTAACTGAGAATGCCATGGAGAAGTCCAGTTCCAGTGAAAAGAGGAATTTTCTAAAGTAAACAGCAAGGAATAGAGAGGAGCATTTTAATCCCTTAGTGAATCTCCTGTTTCACTCTGTCCTATTGAAAGGGAGGTATCTCAGCTGATCTCCATGAAGTTGATGTTTCCTTCACTCGTCTTGTTCAAGAAACAGAATGTTAATTGTTTTCCTATTTTCATGACCCTGGACTAAGATGAATAAAAACCTCTGCAACTTTACACAGCAAAAACCCCTCCTCTTCCAGTTAGGTCATCCTAATTCCTACTTTGATTTTGCAATAGGCTGAAAATCTTTATTCTATATCTTGTATAGACTTTAAAATTGTTTGTTTGGATAGTCCAATAGTCACAAATTGTTTATTTTATTGGAAGTTGCTTATTATTATTGCTTATTATATTGGAAGTTGATGGCATTAAACCAAACTTATTTAAAAGATCAATGAATTATTAGACTTTAAAAGGGAGATTAAAGGGAAAAACAGTGATATTCATCTTCATCTCCTGATGAGAAACAAGACTTCATCTAGTCATTTTGGAGACAAAAACTAATAATGAAACGAACTTTAATTCTCAGAAGACTTTCAAGAATGGGGAAAAAAATAGAAAGAGTTTTCTGGAGAACTGAAAATATTAAAGCTAAATGATATAACTGCAAAGATGTTTGGTTGACATATTTTGAAATTCCATTGGACTGAAAGTAAATTCTGGTTTTCATTATTTTTCTACAGATGATTCTGGAAAAATCTGTAGTAGCTTCTTGAGAAAAATGGCAATAGTAGGAGTGGGAAAGCCCAAAGTACTTGACATTTTCCCAGTTTCTCCTGCTAAAGTGAATTAACAAACATCTTTTCCCCAGTGTTCCACATGCTAATAAAATGCAAGAAGCCAGCACCTCTTTCTCTCTCAGTGAAATTAAACCCATCTATAATTATCATTCTTCATTGGCAGAGTCAGAACAGGAGCTCTGTTAATTCAAAATTGAAAACAAACTTCATGGAGAATGATGAGATATTAAGTTGAAATATTTTGCATCTTTCAAGATGCAAGATCTTGTTTTTACTTCTTCCCAATAGGTTCTGCTCCTATATTATGTTTGTTCATTAATGCAGTTTCCAAACATTGTGCAGAGGATACACAAGGCAAGGATGCACAAGGCAAGGATGCAATCTACTGATTTAGTATGGGAAATAGAAGGAAGACAGGTTTTAACTCTGATATAACTGCAGCAGTAAAAAAATAAACAGGCCTACCTGACTAAATTATCTACCTAATTTCACATGTCCAATAACAATTCTGCTGAGGTATTTTCAGACCAGTTCTGCAAAGCAGCTGATCATTTGCCAGCCTGGAAGGATATAAAGAGCCAGAGAGTCCTATTTAGGTGTTTCAGGGCAGATGCAAGTTCAGGTTGTGTCCTAAGAACATTACATCCTTGTCTGTGCTTCTCCTCAATCTTTACTGTGGTTATTTCATTCCTCTGAAACAAGGCCACCTATTTATTTGCCCAAGATTTTGGCTGGGAACAGAAATACTGTCCCACTTGACTGAGGCAAGGCCTTCCTGCCTCATCCTCTCCATCAGCACCCACCACAAGAGCTGAACCAGACCTGAAACAATCATGGTCCTTCATTTATCAATTTTCAAAAGCCTCTAAAGGTTGATGGCTCTACTTTTAACAATATTTTTATATTTTTTATAGTGCTCCGTTTACACATATTTCTCATTTACATTTTTGCCTCTATTTTTTTGCCCTTAACACCTTCAAATTCCAGAGTTTTACACTAATTGCACACTGGGTGGATTAAGAGAAACTTGGTTTCCTTTTTCCAATTTTATCTCCTTTTTCCCCAGTATGAAATTTAATTTTTTTTTCATGTCTTCTTGACCACCTAGTGTGGGCAAGTGTGAAAATAGAAGCACAGGCACGTAAAAAAACAACATTTACAATACTGAATCAGAATGCCTTGTCTAGTTCACAAAGATATTTTCATAATTAATTACCCACATAGGTATTCACAGACAAAATGCACTGGAAAGCCCAGTTTCACTTCACTGAATTCACCAAACAGAAATGCAGGTTTCTATGAAATGCTTTGAAGTTTAAAGTCTAGCATTGAAGTCAAGAATAAATAAGCAACATCTAAACTTTTTTTTAAAGGAGAAAAGGAATTCCATATATTAAATTGATTCCTGTTATTAAAAAAATTAAAAAAAAAATAAAAATCAAAATCAACAAGTCAATTTCTACCTTCTAACTGAGACCACAATGTCACTAGTACATGAGATGAGGTCTGGGACCTAAATAAAATATTATTTTTACTTCAAATAAAATACAAGTGTAGATATTGACACACTCTTATTAACATTGTTAAAACTAAAGACTGTTCATGGTGTTCCAGCCCACTCCAAAAATCTGAGTCTCAAGAATGGAATAATCACATAAAAAGAAAACAGCCTTCCATCTGTCTCTGTGGTTGAGTAGAAAGATGAAAAAATGGATCAATTAAGAGGAATAAAGAAAACATCTAGCAGCATTATTGGAGAAGTGGCACTATTATCAAGAAGATAATCAAATATTACCTCCTGACAGTCTTCAAAGAGGATGCTCTTGTCCACAGATATTTTAAAATAACTAAGTGCACTATGAAACCACAAAACCATTTAAAGAATGCTGAATAAGCCATTTGGGACTCTATGGCAGTGGCAGAGCATTTTAAGTTATGCTCATGATATTTTTCCACAGGAAAGTTATGCAGTGTAACTAAATGGAGTGAAGATTGGCATGCCCAGTACAGAAGTCTGATGAACTGAACACCACTGAAACATTTTTTACATATTACCAGCAAAAGAACTATACCTCTGCATGCAGCTTCATTACTGATGAACATGTGTTCCCATGGAAATTCTTATTAAATGTGCATCATAACAATTGGAGAGGCAGGACAAGCTTTGTAAACTACTTCCAAGAATATGAAACCTCCCCCTGTATCACAATGTAAAGTATTACAATAAAATCAAGAAGAAACTCCCTTGAAAGTAATTTTTACTGTAGAAAAAACACCATTTCATTGAGAGCAAGTCTCCAAAGCTACCCCAGTCTGATAGAAACTGTTATTTTGTGAATTATGAGATAGCAAGAACAAAATAGAAAATTAAAGAGGAAAGAAAATAAAAAACCTGTAAGACAGGGAAAAAAAAATCCAAACACACATCCACTCCCTTAACTGAGTTTCTAATGCTCTTGAGTGCTCACTAGTCAGTGCACAGATCAGGTCTAGGGATATTCACACTGACCTCAGCTCTGCAATAGTTCTGTTCACTGTAGCTTTGCTGACTACTCCATAAACACATGCTGGGAAAGAATTGGGCAATCTCTGTTAGAAATATAGATATTTTTCTTTCAAAAATCATCATGTATTGCAGAATTCTGGAACAATTCAAGTTTAAATGCATCTTTGGCAATCACCTGGCCAGCCCCTCCTGCTCTATGCCTAGCTCTGATGATACAGTTTAGGACTTTCTCCCATGTGTGTTAAGGAATTCTCTGGAATGTTTTAATCCAGAATGAAACAGGGAAAAACATTTCTGTGTATGTGTCAGACAGAGTCAGCTAGACACTGTTAGTGCCTATGGAGTTATCTAAAATTTAGCAAACTCATAAAAGTATAATTTTAATCTGTTCCTCACCATTTTTCACCTGAAGCAAAACACAGAGCAGAAATCTTAAGAAATTTCGTTCTCACTTACATTTCTGACTAAGCTGTAGGACAAAAATATCTCCCTTGGACTTTTGCACAAAACCTAGTTGGAGGTTACACTGAGCAATTTATGCAATTAATTGCAATCATTATGGAATCAATGTCAGTGCTTTGCCTTACAGTGATGTGCACACACAAACAAACTAAACACTCGTTTGTAAAAAGGAAAACTGAGATTAGCAACAACTAAATAAAAAATTCTTGCTCCTAAAGAATTTTTTCAGGAAACAAAATAATCTCAAGCAGGGCTATTTTCATCTCTTTGCCCAGAGTAACTCTGCTACTCTCACACTGCTCTGCTCCAAACAGCTCAATGTGTAAAGCACATTCAAAAGCTCTTCATCATAACTGTGTATATTTATTTATGCCTGCCACCATCCTAATGAAGTGTCATGGAAAACTCCAGCAATAAGCAATAATCTCAGACAAGAAAGTAAAGTGCTCATGTTATAGCTTTCAGGTGACACTTTCCATACTGCTTATTAATCTGTCAAAAGCCTAAAGTTGTTTAGTGAATTAAAATAATTTCTCATTCATGACAGTAATTATGTCAGAAGAAATATTTATATTTGAACTCTTGATTGATTTTGTGCTAAGAGCACCACCTATTAATATATTTATTCTGAAAAATTACACCACCAGCAGCAAAGAAAATGACCTTGCAGGGAAAAAAGTGAAATCAACCACCTTCTCTCTTCTATATATAACATACATTATCACAACAGAAGTTAAATATAATTTCCTTAATGGAAAAAGGATGTCCTTAATTGCTTTATATAAAAATCAATTTAAATAGCAGAAGATGGAAAATGTCAAACCCTTAAAACTTACTAATTATATTACCAAATATGATTTACCATTTACAGTTCTGTTATTGACAGATTTAGAAGGTAGAGATCATTTTGTGAGGCCAGGAAGAACATTAGTAATACGTGTTACAAAACATATAAATGGTATCTAACAGTATTATATTTTAAAAGATGCCACAGTCCAAAGTCTGAACTAAGGCATTTGCCAATGCTCCATAAAACTTTTCCCAGTTAAAGATACTTTGAGGCTAAAGGAAGCACCAGATCCAAGCAGTGAGCTACTCACAGTTTTTAAAGACAAGACTAGAATATAAAATTATCTGGTTTTGCTATACAGTTTTGTGGGTTATAATATATACATGCATATTTGGGAAAACAAATACACATAACTATTAGTGCTGACAGACTGATAGAGGATGTCATGCAACTTTGAAACTCTACCACAGAAATACTGAGCAGCTCTGGTAGCAGAGCTTCCTTTCACTATCATTTTAGTGATCTCCTGATTTAAATAAATCAAAGTTTGATATTTAACTGTGGATACCACTGGTAAGGTATATGACCTCAATGGCTTCTATGAGAGCTCTCTTTCAAAAGGAAAATACAATATTCTGTCCCTTTCTATTGAAATGACCTCTTGTTTTCCTGTAGCTTTTCCAACAGCTTCTGTAACAAAGTCAATCTCCCTAAAACACAGGGGCATGAAATCACTTTACAGCAACATTAAATTCACAGATCAAATACCCTGATTTGATCAGCAAAGGTAAAGAATTTAAAGATATGAATTCAGACAAATTTAGACCAAATTATATGCCAGGATAAATTCAGTCAGACCATCTTGAGCTCCTGGCAAGAGCTGGAATAGAGCTTCAAATTTGGCCTTTTCCTTTGTAAAAGTATACATGTGGCATGCTGAATTTAAATAAAGCATATTTGGATCAACACTGAAGAACAAGTCTTCTCTATTGTCTAGTTCTCTGGCTGCTGGGAGTTCCACAATTACTTCCCCAAAACAGCCCACACATCATCCCCATCCATCCCCTATGCTTGAAAAACTCAGGCTATGGGCTGAAGAAATGCAGTGTAAAGAGCACAGGGGTTTAGCCTGTTTCCCATCAGAGAGCAATTCCAGTGGGAAGTCCAAGAGTTAAGAATATAATGCATCTAAGAGTAAAATAAAAATGTATTTCACACATAAGAGCAGGAATTCCACTCTGCTCTTGATCAGAGTGAGGGAGCTCATTCACCTGAACAGGTTGTTGAAATAACAATTGACTCTCAAATTTCCTGTTAGAACAGACATTCAGCATGAATCCTAAGAGGTTTGGATTTTGCTTCTCATACTCAGCTGCCCTTCTGCCTTCCACTCCAAGTGGATTTTGCATCTTCTGAAGCATGCTAAGGATGTCTACTGACCCTCATGTGTGACTCTACAGAACTCTTCCTCCCTAAACTTGATTGAAGTGTGCCCACTTTTGTTATCAATTCTCAGTCTGAAGCTAAAGCAGTGTTACCAGTGCTCTCCTTTAAAACCTTTTCCACAACCAGGGAGCAAATACTATTGCTCAGTGATGGAGGAAGAAGAGGAACATCAAGTTTCAATTAGAAATTTCTGGTGTACTCAACTTTTCTCTTACCTAATCCCTGCTGACTAAAAGAGTTTTCTCTGACTTACAGAAGGGGAGACGAGCCTTACAATATATTTCATGAGAATGACTAAGCAAGGAGGGTGAAATCAGTTGTAAATCTTTTCTGGAACAAGAGTGAGAGCAGGCCCAGGGTACTAGGGCTGAAACATTATTCTTTTAACTTGATTGGTTTTGTGCTTTAAAAGCTTTTGGGTGAGGGTTGTTGTACTCTTGCTTTACTAGATGCTCTTCTATAACCCAGACATGTCATTACATTCTTTGTTCCCTCCAGCCATTTTATACAGTGATTCAGTGCAAACACAAAAACACTTCCCTTCCTCCCCATTGATTATGTTCTTTGCAGCTGTTGATGGAAAGGGCTGTCCACCCAGTGATACCCTGAAGGTGGCAAGGCACTTCATAACCCTGCCAGTCATGCTGGCACACCCTGCTATTAGCAAAACTCCTTCCACTTCCACCACTAACTGCTTTCCACTTCTTGCCACAATGATTTTTCCTCAGGTCATTCTTGTAAATTCAGTTCCACAAGTGATGAATTGAATGTCTAAGGACTCTTTACTTTAGTCAAAGAACACTCTCATGTTTTCACATTCACGTGAAATCTCTGATGAGATATTTTATCTCATATGGATTGGAAATAAATATGTCAAAAGAAGGTACCAGAACCACAGCACAGGAAAACATGGGAAACATCCATTCTCAGAAAGTTCTGTTCCCTGCCACATATGGACTGATTTAAACACTGAAACATGAGAATTTGATGTGAACTCTGGTTATTATTTTTCTCTAATTTACTGAGGAGTTCCTCTCAGATGAGAGCCACTTTGATTCAGCTTCTATGAATTTCTAGAGGAACATGAAGATATTCACTGAATGTTGAATTGACAAGAAATGAACCTTCTTAAAATAATATATTTGCCTACATCTCCATTTTATCATCATTTTCAGCCTTATTAGCCATTTTTTGGTTGAAACATAGTCAAGAAGTGTCCCTTTGAAATTAATAAGGTTGAATGAAAAAGCAACAGAAGGTAGCAAATCATGGTCCTCTACTCCTAAACTTATATGAAAACTGTCATACTGTGCCTTGAAATGTCAGACTTATTGCTTAAGATAAAACTCTCTTCAAGAGGAATGCTCTATAAGAACTGTATCTGTTTTCCAGGCTATTCTTTTTCTGGCTTGTTAGAAATGAAAATGAAATTTGTTGTGGCTGTGTAAAATAAACTTCTAAACCCTGCTATATAAAAATTAATGTTTGCTTAGAATTGCAAAATGGTAAATTTAGGTTATAAAAAAAAATTGGACTGTGTGAAGCTTATACAGACTTGTTTCAGACTATCATTTTTTGCCAGACAATAGTATTTGAACATAAATAAATTTATAGATAGAATTATAAAGCAAAAAGTTACCAAAACAAATTACCAAACCAAAGGAAATTACAAGATGATAAATTACATAACATGAAAACAGCAGAGCTGATATTTATGAAGAAAACCTGTCATCTTAGAGAACCAATACTGTAACCAATGTCTTTCAAGCAAAGCAGCACATTACACTGAAGAACGTCACATGTCAAGAAAGACCAGTTAAAATCAAAGCAATTACTACTAAATATTTTTAATTACTTTGACAGAAATAGGGGAGTGATTAAATTGCAACATGAACCTAAACATCTAAAAATGAACTGTTCTTGTTTTCCCTTTTTCAATGTTTTTTTTATCTCCAGGAGGAACACACTTGAAAAATGTACAGACTTACAGACACCAAAAATTTACTGGCACTTCTAACACATGTGCTAAAGTCCACTGGACAAAGCCAGTGTGGAGCTTTGAGTAACAGGAAGAGATTCATTGACAGGCCCTTAGTGGAACTCTCCAGAATGTTTTGGATACAGCCTTGGCAGCAGTGACCATGAATTTGGGACTGGCACTGTTTAACCCTTTGTGGGTGCCCTGGGCAGTGGCATCGAGGGCACATCTGCCACCACCACCAGGCTGGGTGGGGCAGTGCCACACGGGAGGGACGGGGTGACACCCAGAGGGACTGGACAGGCCTGGAGGTGGCATCTCTTCATTAGCAAGTCCTGCCTTCCAGCACAGTTCTTATTTCTGTGCTGTTTCACTACAGGAAGTTCAGTTGAAGAAGGATGCACATTAAATCCATCTCCTTAGCAAGCTCCTGTGCAGGAGAAGTTTTTGCAGGCTCTGCTGATATGGACAGCAGCATTTTTAGTTAATCTCATACTAGCTTTACCAATTTTCTGTGGAGAAATCCAAAGCACAGAAAACTGAAAACATATTGTTTGTGAAAGCCTCCATATGCTGAGAGCAACTTATTTCTTAGAGCAAGTGGCAAAACAGTTGGACCATTTTTCTTAAGGATGTGACAGCCAAATGCTGAGACTGAACAAAGACAGCAATTAAAAAAATGACACAGTGAGTTTGGATGGGTATGGCCTATCATTACAAACTAGAGTCACACTGAGACTGGCAGGTGACAGATCAGGTTCCCTGTACTTTAAATTATTTTGGAAAAGTGCATGCCAATTAATGCTCTTTTCATACTACTGATGCAATTAAAGCTGCAGCATTGTAGCCAAGTGTTGAAATTAAAACATACCCATTTCTCTTTATTGCCTAGACTGTGCCTTTGCTATTTGGACATGTGCAGAATCAGGAAAAAGGCTTCCTTTTCTCATTCCTCCTTCTCCTCCTGCACCTTCCCACCCCATGGATTCAAACTGTGGATTTGTACCTTATAACATAAAATCACAATCTCTATTGACATTAGCAGGCAGGATGTGTTAGTATCTCCTATGATGATTACAATGTGTGATTGCAGCCAGTGTTCTGACTTGCTGCATCTCTAGACAAAGGTTCAGAGGGTTAGTGGCCCTAAAGAAAAATACTAATTTCAGCTCTGACTCAGTTAATATTTCCTTTCCAAGTTAATTACAATTTTCTTCTTGGTCAAAATTAAAATTATATAAAGTTATTTGACATTAAAATAAGTAAGAAATTAAAAAGCATAAAAGCTGAAATAGTAAAGTGCAAGAAGTCAGGATAGGTTCTCAAAACTGAAAGCCACAGCTCATTGTGATACTGACCAATGATATGTCTTGATGCCTTATCTCTAATTCAAAAATTGCAAAACAAATGCAACACAAACATTAATTGACCATATTTACTACCATGCAAACAGCACTTCTTGTCTTTAAATAGCTTTGAAACACTAATTAGTCTTCAAAACATCTGAGGAGACAAGAAACCTCTGCATCTCTGAGTCTCTCAGTCAAAGCAATGAAATAACTGAGGAAGGTGATTACATTTCTAATAGCAGCTGCAGCCAGTACAGAATTTGCTCTGAAACAGTAAAGTGAACTGCATTACACCCCTAATGTACACAACAGGTCATGCCAGGCTTGAAAACTTACATCTGAACTACATAAGGTAATATTTGGAAAAACTTCCAGGCACTGAAATAAAAATTGATTTATATTTTGATTTGAGGTATAACTATACTTCTAAAGTGCTGCCTCACTTTAATATTTAACACAAATGTTCAATTACTTGCCTTAATTTACCTATTTTTGAATGCAATTTATTATAGCACCCCAATAATTTGGCTTTCTCAGCATTAGAAAAAGGTGCTGGTGGTTCTACATGGCCTAGTGGTGGACTTTATGAACTCAAAGGCTTTTTTCAACTTAAATCTTTTCAAGTCTATGAATAGTAGAGAAACAGGATGGAAATATATACACTTAAGAGCACAACTGTGCTGGAAGACGAAAATTTTACTTCAGTTTTGTGTCTAACAATGTCAGTTCAGGGAAACTCAAAAGATGCATGAGTAAAGTGGTCCTTAATTTCAGATGATGTCTCAGCTGACAAATTTTAAAGACATCTGCTACTGGAGGTTGTACCTGGCCTAACTTAGTTTGTAGTTTCTCCACTCATCTGTCTCATCTCTTGCTTTGAAATTGTAATTTTGGCTTCTAAGGCTTCCCATGGCAATGCTTTCCATATGAAAGTTAAGAGTTATGTAAAGAAGTATCTCCTGTCTGAAAATTTTAGAGGCAACCAGTTAAATTACTGTATGTGACAAGCCTGCTCCCCGTTCTCTTTCCTTGCAGAATTCATTGAAGTCTGCTGCATCTCCCTGCTGCATCTTTAATGCAGCCCTGGCTTGAAGCACAGTGAGAGATAACACTTCACAGAAGAGCACAGAAGACACAATTTTAAGTCCTAGATCATTCCTAATATAATTTCAGTACTGTTTACCACTGCCTTGGGAGTCTTTCCAGCCTTTCCCAGCAGAGCAGACCATGTCAGCTGCTCAGAGAAGAGGAAGCTGATTTGCATAATGCCATGTGTTGATATGAAAGGGTTTGCAGTTCATTGGAAATTTACTATTGTCACAAAAGCTGTTTGGGGTTTCTGGTTCTGTGTGTTGGTGATCAATGTCTCCTTCCTGTGCCTGCAGCTGAGAGGCACTTTTCATCCATCCCACCCTATTTCTCCCAAACAGAACCCTAGAACTCCTCCATAGACAATTGAATGAAATTCTCACTTTCTAACACAGACACAAAGCAATACACAGCCCTAAAACTTTTTGACTCAAGATTTGTGTTTATGCAGAAGTGATGAGAATGAACAAACTAACAAAAAATCCATTCTGCTTCCATCAGTGGAACAAAAGAGTTTTTAGTTTATTCCCCATTTAATCTCACTTTTATAGACCCTTGTGAAATTCTGCTTAAGAACACTAATTTTGAAGTCAGACCAGGCAGGAAATTCAGTGCTTCAGTTTTGGAAGAAGGGCCAGAAAAACATAAGATTTTATGAAGTAATTTCCAGTTCCTAGAAAGCCATAACTCTCTGTCCAGGAAGTTGGTGCTAAGGAAATGAAAAATTCCCTTTCCAAATTAAAATTATAACTTGTTGGCAGGGAGAACAGTGCAGTATTATTACAAAATTTAAAAAAAAGTAATGAAATGACAGGAAAAATCACTCAGAAAAATCAGTGCAGGATCACAGAGCTCAGTGTAATTACACCAGGAAAAAGAAATTTTAATGAATAATATTTCCTGTGAAGTTTGCAGTGCTGTGGATATCAGGGAGAAAATATCATGGCTTAGTCAATTCCTTAGGATTTTTTTCTTTCCTGCTTTCACAGAAGGTGTGCAACAAATTTATTTAAATAATTATTTTGAACTGATAGTAGTACATAAAGAAGTACATTGACAGCTCTGAAGGAAGCCTCATGCTAAGGACTAATTTTTTCTCCTGTCTAAGCTTCATAGGAGGGAAGAATATCATCATAAATTGAAAGCACTTACTGTTTGCTGAAAAATATTAACAGCAGTTAGTCAGTATTCTTCCCAGGTCAGGAATCATGATCATTATAAGAGTAGTTTGAGAAATTAATTCTTATTGCTACTGGCAAAATATTGAAAAACTGAACATACAATGGCAAATAGAGAGATTCTACCTGCAAAAGTTCATTTTTTGTGACTGTGATCAGTCTCATAAAAATGTGCTTGTCAGGGACACAGCAGCACATAAAGCATTGCTTTGAAGAGGCATTTGTACTGACAGTGTGGCTAACAGGTGGCAGTGTTTTCACCTTTATTTATCAGTGGTATGGCAATGAACATCTGATCTCTTTTAATTAAATGTTTGGAAGCCAGTTGCATTTACAAATTAAATTAAATTTAATTAAACTTTGCATTTTCACGTTCAGATCAAGTTTGGTTTTAAAATGTTGCTCTGTTCCTCAACACAGGTATATGGCAACCCAAAATGTGCATGTTTATAGTGTTCTGATTCAGGCAGAAAAACTCAAAAGCAGCACCATGAAAGTTCAAGTGTTTGTCAGCTGTAACAGCTGCAGCTGGAGCTGATCTCCACAACAGTGAGTGGTGAATACATTAAATTCAGCACAGAACCAAAGCTTTGGGTCACAAAAAGCTCCAGATCACCGATTCCTCCTCCTCTTTCTACCCAAGTGAGCAGTTCTGCCTCCTTTGTATCAGATAGCCAAGGTAAACACAGCTCTCACCCATCAGACAAGAGTTTTCTCTAATAATGCCTCTAATAAGAGCTGCAGTATCATTTCCATTCCTCTTCCCATGTATGCAGCAATAGTCTAAGAGCATGGAACAATATAAAGAGGCCTTCTTGTCAAAAAACATGAACTATTTTTATACAATCTGAAGTACTAAAGTTAGATGAACTCCCCCTGAAAAAGCCCAAAAAAGTACATAGGCCAGGTCCAGCAATGTTTTGAGTCAACAGTAGGTTAAAAATCTCCAGAGTAATTCAATTAATTTGATAGTTTGATATGAAAAAATTTTGATAATATGCCAGCTTCTGTGGTAAATGACACTAACAAAACATTTTTATGTGAAATGCAACGCTGGTATAAGTTCCTCCACAATCTTATTTTTTTAATATATAAAATAGATTTTTATAAAAAATAAATATAATAATTTTTAATATATTTTATAGAATATAAGTATTATAATGGAATATTGTAATATATAGTATGTGTAGTGTAATATATAATATACATTATATATATAATATTTATTTATAGATAAATATTTATTTTATGTGGAAATAAAATTTGTTTCTCAGATGAAAAAATATCCTGACAGCACAAATAAGTCTTCATTTATTTGGCTTAGCATGTGAAACTTTGATTACTCAGTGCTTCTTCCAGGGGTCAGTCTGGTCAATATATACCAAGAACTTTTAACAAAATCTCCCATCTCTGGGCCCAGTTAATGTCATTATACTGTTGCTATGTGTTCATCTGTACTACACAGGCAAAATACAGTTATTAACTTACTTTGTTTTAATGATTAGAACACCATTAACTCATTGAACAGGACTTTGTTGTAAAATCTGTAAGGATGGTTATGCAGTGTTTTCCTTGGCCACGCTACAAAAACTTGTTAAATTACAATTCTGGTCCCTAATGGCTTGCTTCTTATCAGAGTCATGCCAGGAATTTGAGTATGCTCAAAAGTCTCTTTGTATCTCTATTTATACTGCTTCTCAAGACCCTAATTTATATATTTTGTTTTGCCTTTTTTAATAAATGTTGTGCTCAGAAATGCTGGGGTAGATGAATAACCAGATTTCACCCAGATGCTTGTTCCCAATTCAGAGTGCAGCATACAAGAGACACATGCACTCAGAAACAAAACTGACTGCAAGTGTTTCCCCAAAGCAGGCCCTTAAAATCTACTCCAGAAATCTGCACACTCCCCCAGCAGGGTCTCCCTACCAAAGCCAACATTATTCCAATTTCCTTTTCATCCCTCATATAATTTTTTTTTTCCAACTTTCTATCTCAGTGCTGACCCTCATGGATCAGTTATAGAACACAGACAACTGTTTTTATCCAGAAAATATATACTGTCAGAATTTTATACAAATATTTATAAGGACGTGCTGCAACCAACTGAAATGTAGCAACCCAGCCTGCAAATCTAGATTTGGGAGAGCAGTTTTGCAAAGTTACCTGCTTTTACTGCTTAATCAGCTTTGTGAGCCAGCTCAGAGCACTGCTCTTTATGTGGAAGCATGAACATAGATATTAACAAACAGGGAATACAGGAAGTGATTTTACATATATATATATATATATATATATATATATATATATATACACACATACACATGCATACACACACACACACAGATTTTTACAAGTGCAAATTAAAGCAAACCAATTTTCCTCTTCAGGACAGAATTCCTAACATATAGAAACTTATGGCAAGGGATATACAGCAATGAAGAAAACATATATGAATTTTGATATGCTAGTTCTGTAGCAATTTTAGATGTTATCTGAAGGATTAATTTGCAGGTAATCTTACAGTGTTAATTCTCAATCTAAGAACTGTTCTCAGATTTATAATCAATCTGCAAATATGTTGTGCTTTCCAATTTAAAGAAGTTTCTCATTGCATGAGTTGGAGCATATTTCCTCAGTGAGGTTACTAATTAATGCACAGTTCTTGCTGAGAGCCAGATTCCAAACTTCATAAAAACAAAGCTAACTTTAAAAGTGATTTCTGGGTGTTCTACAGAGCTTTGGTAAATAACATGAGGAAGCCAATTTTTCTTATAGATGTTTGCATTTTGTCTTATACCCACATTGAGATCCTACAACAAGCCTGCACGTTTACCAATTGCCAGAAATGAAAACAGCTCTAATTGCAGAAGTAGGACAGTAATCAGCAGCTTACAGTGTCCTGAAATTAGGAGTTGGAAGCACAGACATAAAGCTGCATGTACTTTCCTCCAAAGAACTAATCTTGAAGATTTTTTATCCTTTTACCCACTATCACACAAATCAATTTATTCCTCGTAATTTCAGTTTAAAAAAATTTACAAACAGCTACTTTTGGTGCTGAAATCCTTATCCTAAGTCTCATAATATTGCTCTTTTCCACTGCTTGCTATAAGTGATCAATAGGGTTTTTATCCTTTTAAAGCCAGGATGTTGTCATCAGAGAAAGCTGCAGTTTAAGGCAATACATTCAAATCCAATAGAGTGACTCAAAGGAACAAATCTAAGTAAGTGAATACATGCTCACAAGATTAAGTTCTACTCATTTTTACACTTGGGGGCCAAAATTTCATTAGAAATTTGGTATTTATACAATTTTCTGCATATTTGTATGTTTAAGTCTAATTTTTCCCCTACGTGAATAATTTTACTACATATTTGTACCCCTGAAAATGGTGCTTATTTCTGTAAACATCTTGAACCACAGCTGCACATTACCATTCAGAAAAAGTCTGAAGGAGAATTGTAAATGTTAATCTTATTACAAAGTCTTTCAGCCAAAAAGCGTTTTTTAGTAGGCCTATAAAGCTTTTCTAAAATTCAATATTCTGCTATGCTATTTCCGGTAGAATCATCTTCATTTCCCTTCAGATTTCAGAGAGCTCTCTCTGAGCAATAATCCTAGAAGGTGTCCCCGGTTAAGTCACCAATGGATCCACCCAGAGAGAAGCAGCTGCATAAGGAAATAATTCCAAACTTGTAGCAAATACAGGAGGTAGCTTTGCCTTGTCTGAAGCACAGCAAGGTCTAATAAGGTATTTGCC
>VZSJ01003463.1:844529-874248 GCA_013398405.1 Pheucticus melanocephalus | reverse complement strand
AGCTTTGCCTTGTCTGAAGCACAGCAAGGTCTAATAAGGTATTTGCCATTCATTTTTATTTTCTATCACTTAACATAATTTCTGGCATAGTTGTGTGGAATTTTCAATCTAATTTTCTTTTCCCATTGGTGCATTTGAAGGAAGTGAAGGAGTAAGCCAGATGCACAGTACTGGTTGCAGTTTAAGAGTTAAGAGCATGTGTGCCTTGCTGAATGAAGACAGCTGAGTGTTCCTACTGGGAAAGCAGCTCAGCTCCTGGGATTCACCCTGAAGCTGGCAGTGAAAGCCAGATGGAAGGAGGAGTTTGCTGTTTGCATCAGAGACTTCTGCCCTCTAGAACACCCAGGCTGGTGAGTTTATTCAAAGTCCCAGTGCCTCAGTGCTCCTTCTCATGGGACCTGCCCTTCACCAGGCACTCAATCTGAATGACAGGAAAATGAAGAAAGAATGAAAGTAGCAGGAATCAAATCCCGTTCCCTTGGAAATGACTGGTTGCATTCTCAGCGACTGCCATGAGGCTGTGGCCTTTCTTTTTTCTATTTTCATGGTTAGCATAACAAAACCAACATTGTAAACCTGCAAAAAAAGGCATGACTTGATATCAAATGATTTTTTACAATTTTGGAAGATGATCTATTCCCCTGTCTCTGATAGCTGTGAAAAGGAGTGCTTAGACAGGCTCCAAGCAGAAGACACCTCCATAAAAGAGTATTTAGACAGGGTTCTACAATTCTATTTGCTGGCCATTTGCTTGACTGGTTTTATCTATGATTTGATGACTTGGCCTTTAGGAATTTTGCTTTGCAGGTCTTTCTCACTATTCAAGTCCCTTTCCTTTCCTTGAAAGAGCAGCTGAGATTCTCCTCCAAAAGCCTTAAAATTGGTACTTCAAAATACCAGCAGCTTTTAAGGGGCTTGAAATAGCTAAAATTGTACTCACTACTTTGATTATTGTCAATCTGTAATTTGGTGAGGATATGAAAGATACTTACTATTGCCATAATGGGGCTCTTGAAGGCATGGGCTTCTTCACTTAATGAAAAGAACCAAGTTCAGAAATCAATACATGATTCATACTGGTAACAAACTATTTAATATAATGATACTGAATGCTATCAGAAAACATGGCTTTATGATGTGAAATACTAAAGGTGATGAATAAAATCTTTATTTTATTGTATACAAGAAATTCTTGTACTTGTTTATAATGGCTGTTGGTTGAATAAAGACCAGTCAGAAATCGGTGGGTAACTGTTTTGCTACCAAATCATAAAATCCTGCCAGGGGAACTTCTAAAAATGGAGTTAATGTATTCCAAATTTTGCTTAGCATGTGAGTATTTTTGGTTCCCTACAAAACAATTATGTTTAAATTCGGGCACCTTCCAGTAAGACTGGAAATTTTGTAGTCACTGTTGATTACATACTGCATATTTCTGTAGCAATTCAGAGATGCAAGCATAAACATTTTTTGACTCCAGCGCAGGAATGTGATGTTTTGTGGTAATGAAAAATGAGCAGTAAAAGATCGTACTGGCAGTCCTTCCAATGGAAATAACTGGCATGATGGCATGGCCCACCTGGTATCTGGCCTTAGTAGGCTGGGGAAGGACTGGAAGAGGCAAAGAGTAGAGAGAGGAAACCAGACAGACCCATCCATTACAGCCCCATAACCATGCAATATTCAAAGGAAAGGTAACTAACAGTTTAACAGTGTCAGAACGGTCTGTGCTTCAGTAATATCTCTGCAGAGCCAGCACAATATAGTGTTAGCCTCACATAAGCATATATACATACTTTTCTAAATATGCCACTTCTGCTCTAACTCAATTTTAAAAATCTTGCAAGCGTGAAGATGCTCTAAAACATATTGGGAAGAGCAATTGATCAGGACTTTTTCCTTGTTTGTTTCACAGGACTCAGCACGGGCAAGACAGAATGTGTACAATTGCAAATTACTTAAATATTCCCCACAGATCTATTTTAAGCACTCATATTTCAATCAATGGTTCAGAAGGAAGCTGCAGTATAAACACATTCCATTCAAGCAGATTTACATATTGATGTCAGTAGTTTGAATCAAACCAATTAGACCATGTAGTTATCTATGGAAAACATATGGCAGACTGATAAAAACCCAGTTCTATGTCTAAAATCTACAGTATTTCATTAGCATAGCAAAAAAGCAGCTGAAGCAGGAGGCTATTCTTCATGGACTAGACAAACTGATACAAGGAGAACTTGGGCTGGATCCTCAGCTGGTAAAAACCCACTCTGAATACAGTGGTGAATTGAGATGGAACTAGTCAGTCTGAAAGCAAACACATGCTCGTGTAGACACTGAATCAAGCACTGATTTCTCTTTGTTCTCAGTTCCTTATCTCTGAAAGGGGGCTATCCCATTTTCTCACCCATTCTTATTTCAATTAAAGAAAAAGTTCTTCAGAAAGTGCACTATCTCTTACTTTGCTTTAAAAAACCCCACAAAATTGCAAAAGGCCCATCTGTGCTGAGCTACTGCCCTAACATGAATAATGGCAGTGGCACCTCAACCTTTTTATCTCTAAGTTTTCTCTTTCATGATGGCCTAAAAGCTTTTCTTAGATCATGTTTATCTTCAGCAATAAATCATGTTTTCATTGCATCTCTGCCTCATTGAGGTGCAAATAACAGAACAAGACAAATTAAACTGAGGAAAGAAATAAAGAAGGACAGATAAATGAATTCATGTATGAAAGACAACATTGATTCTAAACACCATCTTTTATTGGTGCTGCTTCTCGTATTAAAAAGAAAAAAAAAATCAACTCCTTTGAACAGGCAGTGATTTAGCTATAAAACTATCTGGTCTGCAAAACATGACTAATCATCTCATCAGCACCGTGCTCATCTCTGTATATTCTCCTGGCAATAACTATATGCTAAACATCTAAGCCCATCCTAATAATGTGTCCATGGCTCCTAGACTGCTCTTCTACTGAATGAAGCACCCACATGATTTGTTAGGTGACATCATTTACAAACAATAGCATTACTGTCTAGCATGAATATCAATTTAGGGGAAAAAAAATTAATACACTATCATCTATTTGAAATTCAGGCTTAGCACTGTATAAAGTAACAATACATGCTAATTTCTCTCCCCTCCTACACATTCTTAAGCAAGTAAGTCACATTCTTCAGCAAGTAAGTCAGTTCAGTGCAGATAATTTATTCCACAACTACTGAATGATGAAATGCCAGGAGACATGGCCATGGATCAGGATAACATAGTAAGTTTTTTATTATTATTTTCACACACTCCCCATACATATGTATGCATTAAAAAAGGAAGATCCTGGTATCAAAATAATCGACATCCAGACAGCAGTCAGAGTTCAAGGAGAAAGCAAAATGTTATCCTTTTCTCATTGGTATTCATATAGCAAATGCTGAGGCAAGAAAATTCTGCTAAATGTTGTCCTGTCTGTGAACTCTGAAATAGCTTCAGTCCCTCGTGAAGATTTTACTAAGTTTATATGAATTACATTCAGAAGCAAGGTTAGTAATAAATATAAGTTTTGGAAGTATTAAAACACTTCAGTTAAATTAAAATCTACTACTTAAATGCTGGAGTTAATTAAGAATCACAGAAATCTCTGCTGATACCCCAGAAAAGAATGTCTCCTCCTGCATATTCAATCAAATACTTTTCCAGACCAGGCAGTTAGAAATCAGAATAAATTTAGAAATAGAATAATTTCTGTTGGAAAAGTCCCTTCAAGAACATTGAGTTCAACCATTAACCAAGCACTCTCAAGTCACTACTGGAGCACATCCCCAGATGCCACATCCACGTGTCATTTCAGCATCTCCAGAGATGGTGACTCACCCACTTCCCTGGACAGCATATGCAAGGTTTGAGAGTTCTTTCAATGAAGATGTTTTCCCTAATATGCAACTTAAACCTCCCCTGCCACAGCCCGAGGCCATTTCCTCTCTCTGATGGATGTGCTTGACTCCTTAACCTAAGCTGAAGTGGTTTGGTAAAGTTTCCAAAGGATGGAAACACCTGAGCTGGGCCAAGAACTTCTCTAGTTCCAGTTTGTTCTCTGAAAACAACAAGGGAGCAGAGTGACCCATTGAGCAGCTACCTAAAGGACTGAAAGTGCTGTACACAGAGGAGTAAAAATCCTGTAAGGAACTATCCATGCGGCTCAAGTGTAGGTGCCTGCTTAACAGCTTCCCAAAAAACAAACCAGGATGCTTTTTCAAGGTTGTCTTAGCCTCTTGAATCTCAACCAATTGATGCTCAGCAAGAAAAGTGCTAAATCCTATGCCTCTGAGAAAAAATCAAATTGCAGATTTTATCCCAGGTGCTTGTTGTTCCCATAGATTGAGTATTTACACAATTGTTTTGGTTTGGTGTTGGAACATAGTGTCTATTGAATTTAAAATTCACTTAATACTGAATGAACTGAAAGAGCAGAATAAGTTAGCCAACAAGTAATCAGCAGTGATTGAGAATGGGTATTTTGGGGTTCTGGGAGTAACCCACATCTCTTTTGTGCTATTTAATATCTTCAAAGTAACAGAGTGGTAAAGAATGGTAACAAAAGAGTTGCAAAAATTAGCTTGGATCAGTGGTTAGGCTGTAACCATTTTAATTTGGCTAGATGGAATGGTATACAGGTGGGAAAAAGGGAGGGCAATCCATGTAATGTAGACTGAATTTGGAAAACAGTAAATCCAGAAGTGAGATTTGGATGCTGACTCTCGATAAATTTAAGTCAGATTAGAAATTTAAGTTGGAATAGAAAAAATTCAAATGGGTTGTGTCTTCAAATTTGAAACTGTCTTCTAGTAAAAGCTGCAAATTGGGCACTTTAAAATCGAGATGGGCTCTACTTGGTATTTGTGCTTTAGTCCTATACAAAGTCATAAGCCTAGTAAAGGAACAACCAGTGATTCAGACAGCAGTTTTGTCCCAGCTAAATGTGTTTTTCTACAGTGGGTGAAGGACTGCATCATCCATCTCTGACAATCACTGCAACTTCAGACACACATGGCTTTAGAAATTCAAGAATCTGTCAGAACTCCATCTCATCAAATTATCAAAACCAGTGTTCAGTAA
This sequence comes from Pheucticus melanocephalus, assembly GCA_013398405.1. Lineage (NCBI taxonomy): Eukaryota > Metazoa > Chordata > Aves > Passeriformes > Cardinalidae > Pheucticus > Pheucticus melanocephalus. The sequence goes on along the minus strand of VZSJ01003463.1, from coordinate 869,136 downwards.
TAACACAGATTCCTACTTCATAATTGCTCCCATACTTAAAGGCAGCACCTTTGCATCCTTATATTAAAAAACAAAGCTAGAATTTTATTACTTCCACTGGGGAAGCAAAGAGAAAACAAAATTATATTTAAACATATAAACAGGCAACAATTCACAAGGAATTATTTTAAATGTGTACATAGAACAAAGAGAGGCACCAGTTTGGTTTTTTTTTTCTGGAATAAAGTAAATACATCAAGATCAAATGCAATTGTTAAGATTAAATCCTTCTTTCATAATTTTTCACCAAGAAAATATGAAAGCAAAAAGGAAAAAAAAAAATCCAATAAGATTTTTATTTTTTCACTGCACACTTTATCAAATACACCTTCCTAAAATCTTGTAAACCTCAGAGTAATAGCACTTGTTTACTCTGTTAGTGTATAAAAACTTACAGCAAAGGTGAATTTATTTGAGACTAATATTTACAAGGCCATGTACTGTCCTTGCTCTCTAGAAGAATTTGATGTCAATAGAAGTTAAATTGAAGGTCACTTATATCTCAAATTGCTGCTGATGTTATATTTCAGTGATTTACTTCTACATGTTGACCTTTGCTTTCAAAGTCTTATTTTTTCACCATTAAAAAAATGTGTGTCTATATATATACACACTCATACAATTCAAGACTATTACTTCAAAATACAATGCACAAGGTGTTAAGCAACAGAAGTTATTCTTCATTAATGAAAGGGGAAAGAGGGGGAGAAGGAAACACACAAAAACCCCTCAACACCTGAAACCATTAAGCAAGTCTCAAATGTGACTGACTTGTATAAAAAAGGCAATGGCTTTAATTTTGTGTTCAGACACAGATAATGAGTAAGGGCATTCTCCAAATTTACACAAAAGGTCATAATTTGTCTCAGTTATGGCAAAGGATGTCATACTGAAGCACTCCTTACCTCACATTTCATGGATTCTTGGGCACAATGCAGTATTGCTGCTCAGGGCACTCTGTGCAACCATCCAGGAGCCACACTGGCACCACCCCAGCCTGGCACCACAAAGGCCCCTCACAGAGGCACCTCCAGTGACCTGACCAGTCCCCGCTTGGCCCCCTGCACACCCCACACTCACAGCCAGACCAGGTTCCCTTACCAGCTTTCCTGTAGCAGGGTCTCAGGTGTCCAGGTTCTTCAATAAATTTAATCCTGGTGCAATAACTTCACCTTGAGCTGGGGCCTCTGAGGAGGGACTTGGCACTCCTGGGCTTTTATGCCCTCACTCTCCTGACTCCAGGAGATCTGTGGTGCTCAGCTCCTGGCTGAGCCACAGGTGCCCCTTGTTAAACAAAGGGTGGCAATTCCCAGCCTCCTTTCTCAGCCCCTCCCAGTGGCTCCCCAGCCACCTGCACTGAATGGATTCCTCAAGAACCACGATGTATTCTGCAAACGGGAATGTGTTCTGTGTCACCTGTGGCTGTGACACAGCCCTGTCAAGGGTAACGCTGTCAAAGGATCCGAGGCACGCAGCAGCTGCTGCAGGTCACACAGAGCACTCAGGTTCTTGGAGGGAGTTGGGAGGACAAGATTCCCAGTGGTGTGCAATGCTGAGTCTGAGCTCTGCTGTAGTATAGGCTCTGTTTCGTGGAAATACCTTTGGGTATCTGTCTTTAAGTGCTTCTGCCTTTAAGTACTTTTTGCACTCCTTTCTTGCAGGTTCCCTCCCCACCCTCTCTGTAGAGCAGCTGCTAAATGGCAGAATTTATAGCTAAGGACATCGAGTAAAATCAGAGTTTATTTCAGATACCCTCCTGTTCTATGCTGCATGTGGTGGCAGCTCAGACATGTTTGGGAAGGGATATGATCAAACTCACAAATGGCTGCCCTCAATAGCATTACAGGAGGCAGCAGCTCCCACACCTAGTTTCCCACATATGAGGGTAAACATTAAAAAGATGAGTATAGTCCACCTTCAATGCATCAGTAACAGTTTAGTCTCATCTGTGATGGGCAAAGGTTATTGTTATTCTTCATTAAAATATCTGAGAGTAGCTAAATATTATTTATAATTGAATTTAGAGTTTTGTAGCCCTTTCCTCTTTTGCACATAAGTGCTTTGAGTCTTAGGGTTTTGTTTTTTTTTTTAATTTGCCCAATAATACTTTTTGGGGTGTTTGTTTGATTTTTTTTTTTTTTCTTTCCAGTTTTTGAAAGGCAAGCATATATGAAAAAATCACAAAGTTCAGTCTTATCTTCATGGACCCAACTGCTCAATGCAAATGGGAACATGAGGTGTCTCGGGGACAATGATCTCTAAGAGGTGCCTTGAGAGGAGCTATGAAAGCTGAGTCAGCAAGTCCTCCTGCTTCTGCCCTAATTGCGTGGAAAGTTCAACAAAGAGCACCAGCATCTACTGGCTTTGGAGATCCTTCCCCAGAGAGCAGGAAGCAGTAAACTTCTATTTCTATTCACAGACAAAACCAGTAGACAGCTCAAAATGAAAGATACCATCACTTTGGCTCTTGTTCTACCTATAGTTTCAGAAAAGTTAGGAAATCTGCCTGTACTATTCCTATTTACATCAAGCAGAGACAAGGGTATTGTGTTGCCCTATTAACCTGATGAAATTATATCAATCAATGCATTGAAATGAAAACAGACTTGCAATTAGGTTCTTGTTGCATAGTGTGTGCCACAGTTCAAACCAGCTGCTGCATTCAAACACGTGTGGCAGAATTTAAAAATGAAACCAGCAGCTAATGCTTGTAGGACATTTTATCCAAGATGTCTGATATTCATGTAGCAACAAGATTAGACAGAGATAAGGCAGAAGTTGATTTTCCCCCCATCATGGGAAAAATCAAGTGTAGCAAACATTAGAAAACTTCCTAGAAACATTTTATTTTTAACAGCATGAATAAGCATGTGCATGAATTCCCCCCTGCCCTGGATGCATGTGAGAAAAACAGTGGATGTATGTTGAGTGTGATACAGAGACAACTAAAAAGCATTGAGTCCTCATGTCTTAGTTCACTTTTTAAGCATCTGGGCCTTTAAATCTGGCAGAAACATATATTTTCCATCTTGATGTTTTATTTTGGAATTGGCAAGAGATGAAAACAGTGAAGCAGCTGTGGCTCAAGCTAATGAATATTAATTTTCCGATACAATCATTTGTCCATGCACACATTCATGCTTTTGGTTGCACTGCTTTATGCACTGTTCTAAAATTGCTTGAATAAGACAATGTCTAAAGCAGCAGATGCAGACAGAATGGGAATTATCTCCTAAATCCCAGACTGTGAGATAACAGGACAGAAACATAGCAAGGAAATCAAAGAAAACCCCTCTATGGGAACCTCTGTTGTGCAGGTACTTGCTAATTACTCAGCACACTAATGGTACTCCCAGAACAGCAGGGCTGCTCATCATCCCCCAGCTCTGCTGCTCCACAGCCCTGCTCTCCTGACACACAGCAACACAGCACAACCAAACATGACAATTCACAAAACTGTGTCTGGGCAAACAGTGACAAAGCAGCTCTACCCAAAAGGCACTTCTTATCCTAAGGTGTCTGAGATTACAAACAGTGAAATCTCACCTGGCATTTTGGGAGAATGTAATTGTACTTGAGCATGTGTGAGAAGAACCAGTTCCAGGCCATGTGCTGGACTTCAAAAATTTGCAGTTAAACTTAACTTTTACACCAACCTACCTCAGATTTAAAGCAATGTATTTACAGAGAGACACTTTGGACAACTAAAAGGAACCTGACTGCAAATGTCAACTCTGACTTAAAGGAAATAAGTATATAAAAAAAATAGTGCCAACTGACATGCATAAATAGCACTTCTAGTGAAAATAAAATACATTTAAAAGGGAATTTTCTATGCTTCTAACAGACTCATTGGCATACTATTTCATTGCTTATTTTCTTGTGCAGTTTCCCACAAGCATTTTAAAATTGGCCAGATCCCTAAAACTAGTAATTTAGAAGTAATTCCTATTTATTTTTAAATCAAATCAATGTAACTGCCCTGTCCTTCACATTTTAATTAGAGAATCCCAGCTGAGGAACAAGTTTTACATACATAGGAAATATAAATAATTTAGCTATAAGTCAACATTGCATTTGTTTGAGGTTTTTATCTTTGCTTGCTTTTATGTAGTCCTCTGTGATAGTCTGTGCTCTCACTGAAGAGGTTACAGGGAAAGCTTTGTGTTTAATGCACTAGCATGAATAAAATTAGAAACATCTGGTGAAGGAACACCTGACTGAACACATGCAGCAAGAGTGAAGTCTTGCCTGAGGAAACTGCTCTGTGAAGAGGGGTTCTCTCCCCACTGCATCCCTGTCAAGTAGCACTGATGGAGACAAACTCTTTTACAATATTATATGCAGCTTTTTTCTTTGCTGAATCATAATATGGTGGGCCCTCAAAAAACTAAATACAGCTGACCTTATGCTGTTGAGTAAAATTTCCATTTTGCTTCTTCTTGCATTTACCCCCTGAATGCATAGGATGCCAGTGGTCAAAGAGGCAATGTTGTATTCTATCCTATTCAAAAGAGGGGGGAAATCTGGTCTCTCCACCAGTAAGTTCTTGGCATACTTCTCTCTTTTTTTTCTCCTGGATTTCTCCTTATGTTACCCGTTTCCCCATTAAGCTGCATTGTTTCCCAGATATTTTTATAAAACTGTCTCAACAGTTCATTGAACTCCATTAGGCTGCTGTTCTACCCCTTTTCCAATTTACTGATGAAAATAATAACTAATACTGAAGGCATTTACAGATCATTTGATACCCACTTTCTGGAGCCTGTATGTCAGATTTTCTTAGAGTATATCAGGAGTCTGTCCTGGAAAAAAAATTTTCTGCCTTGGTAACATCAATAGTTGGAGGTTTTCATTTAGTAGGAATATGCCACAGCATATGTTCAGTTTGATCATCACTGCTTTGACCTTATTATGCTGTATCTCATTATTAACTTAAAATGCAGTATCCTTCAGCATATGGTGTACTAGGGCTTGCAGCAGAGAGGGAAAATTCAGGATTATCTCACCTTTATACAGCAGCACATTTGTAATATCTGAAGGCACAGCAATGAATCACATTCTCTTTCAACAGCAGTGCAACGTGGACCTGTCATCCGTGCGCGACAATGGACTTGAATGCAGACATTTCCATCTGGAACCAGCTGCAGGAGTCGTGGCAGGGCTGGGAGTCTGTGTGCACTGCTGCAGCTGTGTGGGACACAGCATGGACATTGGGCAGTGCTACAGGGAGAATGCATCTCTTGTCTTTAACTAATTTTCTGACTACTGATGACAATAGGAATAAAAGGAAAAAAAATCCCCCGAAACAAACAAATACCCCCCAGCCACCCATTCCACTCAGCTCCAAAAATAACACATGCAATGAATAGAGGCATTTGTTCATTAACTTCCTTTTCATCTGGTACAATCTTCTCCCTTTGATATTGAAATATGGATGAATTTATCATTGCTAGCATAGTTTTAAAGGACAGAATATATAGTAAAAAATATTCTGATGGTTATCCTGATATAAATACAAAGATGATCACTAAGGTGTCACTGATGCCTTTTCGCCATTTCATGTTTTGAGAGAAGACCCTCTAGAGCAGAAAGGTAATTCATTTCCAAGCTCTATCAGTCCTCACTTTCTTCTCAAATTTCCACAGAGACAATACACTGTGGTGCTGGTTTTTATGACATGAATCTCTTCCATTGTAACTATACTGAGAGAACAAACTTATTTCACACAGGCCATCAATCAGTCTTTAGAGAGCAAAACCTCACAGTTACTGCTTTGCCAGTTTGGCCTGTAAGTAGTGATTTAAGGAAAAGATGTGAAATAACATTACCAGCTCCCTGGGCCAGCCAAATTTTTGTTCAAAACAAGCAGAAAATATTTCCTATGAAAACGCATTGAGCAAGGATTCATCAGAGCTAGTTTTCTCATGTCTGTCAGTTAGCCACACAGTAATTCTTATTTATCTTATCCATTAACAGGAGCAGTCATTCACACATTTCTATCAGCAACAGCACTACAAGATGTAAGTAAACTAAGCCTGACATCTTCCAGAGGATGTGGGGAACAGAAGGTTGTTTACTAGACTTTGGTATTGATAAAGACATATTCCCAATATTCTATTTTAGTCTTATGGGATGCTTAACCATCTGTCGAAGCACAAGCTGATGCAACACAAGTCATTAAAAAAAAAATCCTATTTGCAGCATCAGAAGCTTTAACAATGTTTTGGATCACTGCATTTCCATCACACTGTACATCCTGTGTTTCTGTAATGAAGAAGGCCATTGGCAGGGCTGAACAATATACAGATCCATGCAAACAGATGGGGTGCAGCTGAAGGTCTCAAAGAGGCAGACTTGCCTAGGGTGTGCTGCTCAGGGACTTCCCTATGAGTGGAGAAAGGCATTCAACCCATTTTTAAGAAAAAGGAGGAAGTTATAGGAAACATCAATCTGTGGGGAAATTATGCAGCAAGTCTTCCTCAAAGCCATTTCTAATCACAAGAAGAGAAACAAGAGAAGTGATGGTGAAACGCCAAAGTCCAGCTAGTGGCCGGTTGCTGGTGGGACCTCTCAGGGACTGATGCTTCAATACCAGGCCCAGTATGTCTCAATTTTTTTATTAACAATCTGCATGGTGAGCAAGGGAGCACCCAGTTTGCAGATGGTGCAGAAGTGGGAGTAGTGGCTGATACATTGAGGGGTTTTACCTCCTGTTTGGCACTCGTGACACTTCAGCTGGAATATTTGTCCAGAGCTGAGCTTGTCAGACAGTGACACAATGGAATGAGTGCAGCACAGCCAAGATTAACAGGGGTCTGAAGCACAGAATATGGGTTTGTTTAACCTTAAGAATACATGAGCATGGAAACACTTGCACCTGGCAGCACTTGTCCCAGTGCTTCAGCTTTCAAAGTGTGTTTTCCTTATTAAACCTGTAGGGTCTTGTCTGGCTATGAGCTATTTTAGTATCCACAGCAGCATTCTGCTCATCAAGAGAAATGTCACATCAAGGAGGAAGAGCAGCACTTACATTCTGAGGGCAAGGACTCAAAACAGTAAGAAATGGCCATCCTTATACTAACTGCATCAAGAATATACCTCATTTTGCAACTAATTAATAATAGGGGCATACCCTCTGAATATGCTGTATCTTAAATTGCAATAAATTAGTAAAATGCTCTTCAGCAAATCAAGCATGTTGTATATCAGTCTTCACAGTTTCTAATAAAAGTGGACATTAGCAGGAACAGACATTATTGCTTTTTCAGTAGAATTGTGCATAACATTAACAGACACAGGGTGATGATTGTTACAGCTTGGGCAGGCTAAGCTAAATCTCAGTTCCTGCTGCTTCCATGCCAATTTCCCTTCGGCCTCCTATTGCAAGGGCTTGAACAGGAACAACACCACACAAATCAACAAGTGACCCCTCTGTTATACCCACAGAGGTCCAGGTGTTGGTACTGAAGCACAAAGATGTTGCAAGTGCACGTTTTAGCCCTTCCCCAAAGGCACAAATGAAATGGGCTCACTCAGAAGGGATCTCCTGCCTGTGCCCAGCATTCCCAACCCCTCTGTGCCCCGAGGCTCTGCAGGGACCCAGCACTCACCCCCTGCCCTCCCTACCTGTCACCAGGACAAGTTTCTCTCACATCATGAAGATTGTTTATTTCTTTCTAAGAGCACTGCAGACAAAACCACAAAGGGCAGGGCTATCAATGCATGAGCCTTAGAGGAAGCAATGCATAACTAGAGGTGAAGCTGTAGAACTAGAGGGACACGTTCCTGTAAGATACTGGATATTTGCCAAGATCCAGAATATTTGCCCACTTCATCTTATTGGGGACAGAAGCCTAACTAGATAACAAAGACCATTGTATAAAATTAGCCCTTAAAGTATTCTATATTTGAGATTTCTTCTTAAAAATGTACCTTAAAAAAACCCCTTGGATACTGTTTAAGCTCTAATTTTAAACTTTATATGATGCCAAATACAGACTGCCTCAAAATGTCTTATTGCTTAAATTGGGCCACTGCCATAGTAACATAGTACTCTCTTGTAGATAAAATGGAGAACAAGAAAGATATTTCCCATGTTTAGCAGAAGTTTTTACCCACCCAAAAATAGGTCTTTGCTTCTGAATAACCTCAGAAAACAACTATTCAAAAAACAAAGCACAATAAGTCTGTAGGAGAACAGGAATCATCAATATCTAATGTAGGCAGCTGATTTTGGATATTGTTAACCAATTTTCATTGAAAAAGGGAGCAAAAAAGACATTTTGGTCTCATATGATTTTCATCTACATACATTGGTTTCAAATTTGGGAATTGGAAAGAGAGCTGTACCACGGAGCACAGCAGCTCACACAGCATCCATTACCTCCTCCCATCACAGCAGAACAGTTTGCTTCCCACCCCGAGGGTCATAATTCCCAGTTATTGCCACATTGAGATTTCTGCTGCAAGTGTTTGGAGATATAGCTCACATACAATGGGGTCTGATACCTTAGTGAGGCTCCTCTGGGACTCCCCAACAGTACAGTGTGCCCTCCAGCAATTCCCAACAGCTTCCCAGGGCTACAGATCCTACAGAGTACAGGGTTTTATTCTCACCTCACCTCTGTGTGCCTGAAATCAGTCCAGTGGTGCAGGGAAACCTGGCAGACCCAACTGAAAGGAGTTATAGAAAAACAGAAACGTTGTGGTTGGAAAAGACCTCCAAGATCATCAACCTTCAACCAAATGCCACCATGCCCACTACACCATATTGTCAAGTGCCACTGCTACTGGTTTCTTTAAACACTTCCAGGGATGTGTACTCCACTTTCCTGGGCAGCCCATTCCAATTCTTCACTCTCTCACTGAATAATTTTTTCCTAATACCTAAATGAACATCCCCTGGTACAACTTGAGGCCGTTTCCTCTGGTCCTGTCACTGGTTTCCTGAGAGAAAAGACTGATCCCACCTGGCCACAACCTTTCAGATAGTTGTAGAGAGGAATCAGCTTTCCCCTGAGCCTTCTTTTCTTGGTGCTAAACAACAACTGTACCCTCAGCCCTATGCTGTCACTGAGGGCAGGTTTACTTGGGGCTGGCTCATACCTGGGGAGGGAGAACAGAGCTGCTCTCCTGCCACGGTGCAGTGCCCTCCCTGGTGTCACCAGTGACCAGGACACCTGGTCTGACAGGGCTGACACTTCTCTTCACTGCCAGAGTGCCCTCAGACTGCTGGGTATGACCATTCAGCTGGATTCTGAACACAGCCCTAAATGCCATCATTACTGCCTGAACTCATGGGAACTGAAGGGGAAATCCTCTCCTCCATCTTCTAGGGATCACATCAGCACTACAGGAGAGAGGAGAGAAAAAGATGAGGAGAGAATATCCCCGTGAATTTGATTTCTGTTCCATCTCCAAGATAAGAGCCGGCGCTGTGTGAGTTGTAGGGGAGCACAGCAGGGAACAAAGCAAGCATACCCTGAAACTCAGTTGAAAGGCACTGGCACAAAAAAGACAGTATTTTATTGACACTGGAGTTCTGCTCTGATTTCATTTTTCTTTTACTTTGGGAAGTTGCTCTTGCATATTGGAAAGTGAACATGGTGTGAACATTTGCTTTCCTGCCCTCCCAGTACACAAAGAATTCTTGCATCTCTTCCTTTTTGGAAAACATTTGAAAGCAGGAGTGCTGTAGCATGGCAAGCCTCTTCCCAAGAGGCACAGTTCTCCTTTGTTAGAATACATGCTGGGTATTTTTTCCAAGGGTAGTGAATGGAATGTAACCTACAATATCTGCTAATGGCTGGAAACCTACTGTGCCTCTGAATTAGATTCCTATGACAGACGAGATGTGCCTGCCAGGAAAGAGGCTCTTAAAATGGTCCAGCTATTATTTTTTTAATTTACAGAGGTTGCATACACAGTTCTTCTGTTAATTTGTTTCTGGAAAGAGGTGAGACAGGAACAGAGAGGATGAAAGCACAGGGAAGGGGTGCTCATGACTATTTCAGTATCTTGCACTGTCATACCCTAGCAGGATCTACAACAAGGATCTGTCTGTACAACAAGGCATCTGCTAAAAGGCAGCTCAGTCCCTGGCCCTTGGATACCTCTATCTCCTTTGGTGGGCACAGAATACTGAATTTCTCTGCTCAGTCTTCAAGGTTACTCCCAAATTTCAGACCCATTCAATCAGTGATGTAGAAAAAATTAAAGTATTTTTGTCCAATTGAAATAGGAGCTCAGTTGCTGGGCTTTTAGAAGCCCCCCAATCTGCTTTGGTTTATAGTGCAGGCAGAAGATTGTTTTCCTTCAAAAATGTTTATAGTCCCATTTTTTATGCTGCAAGATTATTATATACTAGGGAATTTTTGCAAAAAAAAAACCAAAAAACCTCCATAAACCCCCCTGAAAACTTGAATTCTAAACAAAATAGAGCCCCATAACATGCACATTGTACAGTGCATTTTTGAGGAAGGCAGTAGAATTTGTTGAGATTTTAAAACCCAAACAAACAACAAACAAACACCAAAAAACCCCACAGAAACAAGGTTCCTCTCTGCCCCTCCACAAACAAATAAGTTCCTAAACTTTGATACCATACCCCCATCGACAGTCAGAAATACAAACTGAGTGAGGGACAGACACAACCATTACAAAAAAATTATCCACATTCCAAAAATTTTGCCATAAGAGATCACTAGATGCTCTACACTTTGATACTGTGGATTTAAGACTGATTTTCTAGGAATTTTTTTTAATTTTAATTTAGAGAAGATCTCAGAGTCATGCACTACTTCAATTCTTCCTGATTTTTCAGCCTCATCCCCCCAGGCTCAATCCTCTCTGGTAGAGATGCTTGTGCCAAGGTGTAGCAATCAGATGTTCTGCAAATACAAAGAGATGAATCCTGTGCTCATTTTCATTCCCAGCTCCCCAGTTTGTACCAGCAGAAGTGTATCTGCAATTTCCACTAGTTCCATTAATTTAGATTTCTATAATAAGCAGAAGATAAGGCATATAAATTAAGTATTTGAAACTATGGGTTCCAAAGTTTGATATTTTCAGCTGAAGTAAGCATTTCCATGCACAGCTGTTTGGCCTCCAAACATCTTAATTAAAACCTTTTGGGAGGATAATAACATTTGCCATTCAATCAAACATTGGAGAATTTTACAGCTGATACCAAATGTTATATGATAAACTTGGAGCTGAGTTTCAAAGCATCACAGGCAGTAATGACAATTAGAGACAGAGTTATCTAAAAGTCTCGAGCAATAAGTTTCTCTTGCACCCATTACTGAGGAGGAAATATTTTTATAAACCAGTGTGGGGCTTTCTCTAATGTCAGTATAAAAGCTAATTCATGTGCAGTCTAGCTGAAATTTAGTGAGACCTGGGCATTAAACTCTGCATGAGCAAGTCTATGCACCTGCTATGGAAAACATTTTTTAATTGCATTCTGAAATCAATCAAACCTTACTACCTTTAAAACAAACCCAAACCAACCAGCCAACACGAACAAAATCCCCCCAGCACCCCCAACCAACCAACAACCAACCCTGAAACCTCCCAAAAACCACTGCCAATCACCCCCACCCACCCCAGAAAAAAGAAAAAAACCCAACAAAACCCAAAAGAAAACCACCAATCAGAGGGTAGTTTAAAAAGAAACTCAAGCTGAGTTTCTATACCCAGATAACATAACAATTCAAGGACATAATCCTCCATTAGGATGCTTACTTTACAATACACCCTGAAAAAATGAAACAACCTTTGAATCATTTTACAATTTGCATAACACCTATCAAAGATTTTTAAAGCTCAAACACCATAAAGCTTAAGAGGTGAACCAGTGAAATTAAAACTTTGTTTTCAAAATGTTCTTTGGGAGCCTGCAGGCTCTGGGATGTTTGTTTCAAAGGGCTGCACCCTCCTAGAGAGGGTCTCACCACCTTCACCCGGCCCCCGTTAGAGGGGCGAGTAAAGGATCACCCAGCAGGGCTGACCCACTGTATGACAGACCTTGGAAAATAACCTCTTGCTGTGGACAGAAAGATGACTCAATTCCCTCTATGCTGTCTTTCCTCATATCAGGGCAAAGCTAAAAGGAACATCACAGAGGTTTTTGGATTATTTGAAATCCCTCTGCCCCAGGCTGGTGCTGCAGAAGTCTCCTGACTCCTGGGCTAGTGTCTCAGTTGTAAGCCCAGCACTGAGGGGTTTATTTGTTTGGTTTTGGGGTTTTCATTTGGGGTTTTTTGGTCCTTTCCATATTTAACTATCTATTCTGTATTATTATGCTTAGCTCTTTCACACTCCCTTTTATTTCTGGTGGTAGATATTTAGTCATCGAGCACAAAAGAGAAATTAGCTTTCAATGCAAAGAAGAAAGACTATTTTATTTTTGGTTGGTCGGCTTTTTTTTTTTTTTTTTTGTTGTTGTTAATGATTGCAGATGATTTAAAACCTAGATTAAATTGCTATCTGGTGCAACAGAAAAACAGTTAATGTAAAACTACAGCCCTTAATTATTTCTGTGAATAAATGAATGACTCAATACTTCAAAGTCGTACGAGTAACTTTCCTTTAGCCCAGTTCTTATTGGCAAGAAATAAAGAGAAATAAACTGTTGCTGCTTTGGAAAATGAGATCACAGGGAAATTCATTAGATGGACAGAAATCCTCAAGCCCTGGATTCTGCAATTAGGTGCAGGACATTGGAGGGCTGTGTCTCTGGAGAATCCTGTTACTTTGAAATAGAGTTTCAATTGACTGCCACAGGATACCAGAATAGCATGGAGGGTCTGTCTCCATCAGAACTGAGGAACAGGACACATTTGAATCACTACAATTTGCAAAATTTTGTATCCAGTTCAAGTCAAGTAAACAGGCTCTCTTTGAATATCTGCCATAAAGAAGTGTTGGGGAATTTTTAATGAATAGGAAGAATGAAAGTGTATGCTCTGCAATAAGAAGGTTTTTTCACCTTTTGCATACTAATTTTTTTTACCTTTGTAAATTAAATTATTCTTTCCTAGAATAAAAAGAAAACAAAGCACAGTCAGCCCTTTATACTTTTTCTTCCCTCTATACAGCATATCCTTTGAACATTACCACCTTGGAAAGCCCAGGGGAGGAGCTGTTCCTTCCCAGAGTGAAGCTACTCAGCCCTACTACTCAGGCTCATGAGTTCAAGGACCACAAGTGAATTTTCCTACACTGCAGATATTGAAATCTGTCATGAATCAAAGAGAATCACAAGCTGGAAGGGACCCATAAGGATCATTGGCTCCAAGTCTCTGGTCCCTGCAGGACTACCTAAATGTAAACTGCTAAACCCACGTCCCTGGGGAACGTGTTCCAGTGACCAGCCACTCCCTGGGTGAAGAACCTTTTCCTAATATGCAATCTGAACCTCTCCTGACACAACCTCAGTCCATTTTCTTGTGTCTTATCATTGGTCACCACAGGAACAGAATGAGGCCCAGGTAGTGGAAATAATTACCAGCAATTTTTTGAATTTTTTAAAGATCTCCTCTTTGCCCATGGTGTAGCCACAGAACTTATTTCAATGCTGAGGAGAGCCTCTGAGTTTCTCAAGGGTGAAAATCTCCCTTCCCCTTTTTAATTTCACACTTTGGAAAGATAAAGGGTGATGCTACTTGCACATTTTAAGGATGCAAGAGTGAGGCAAGGAGTGTTAAGTGTTTATTGGCTTTGAAAAAATCAATAGCTTGAGCTGCAGAAGATATCTTTGCCAGAAAAAAAAAAAAAAAAAAAAGGAGAAATATGGGCTTTTTATCCTGTTTTTTAGGCAAACACAGAGAGAGCCAGGGTCATCTGGCAAGCAAAAGCTTTGGTGTCTGTCAGCAGCCCTGGTGCAGCAGTGTGCCTGTGCTAAGAGATGGCACATCTCCCTTCCTCTTCAAGGGGAATGCTTTAGCAGGCACAGCACAGTGTTAATGTGTTCTGCAAATAAGAGTTATAGGCAGCCTACACACAGGGCTGCTCCTAACAAGGCCATCTAGCATAAAAGGGAAACCTGCAGAGGAAAGAAAAACAAAAATCTCTATATAATTTTATTATCTTAATCATAGCTCTCCCTTTTCTTCCTTCTACAGTCCCTACAGCATGCACAATCTATCTTCTACTTTCTGCAAGAGAGATGGCAGAATATGAAAAAAAACCCACCCTAAAACCCAAGGCCTCGCAACAAAACATAAACTAAGCAAAAAAAAATGCACAGAGAGGAAAAATCTTGCAGGGTTGTTTTGTTGATGTGGTTTTTTTTGTTTTTTGGTTTGGTTTTTTTTTACAAAGATTAGCTACCTGAAAAATGCAATTAATCTTTCCTTAATTGTTTTGTTTTGACATCCATAGCTGCTCTTTTTTAACTGAAACTCAGCATGTATATGTCCTCTATGGAACAACAGGTTGCTTTGCAGGCATTTTCTTAGAAAAACAATGCCATCTAGGAAGCTAACATAAAAAGGCAAGAATTTTGCACTCTTCCATCTCCCAGATGATTGGAAGGAAATCTCAAACATATTAATTGCTGGCTAGGGGAATAAAGTATTATCTTTAATTTAAAAGCAAATTATTCTGGACTTTCACAAATCAGCTTCATAAGGAGGTTTAAATTAAAATAAAGTATAAAGGAGGCTTCAAACAGCATTTTTTTGAGAAAGAGATTGAAGTTGAATTTGAAGAGATTAAATTCAGATTACTATAGGTCCATATGCTAATTATGAAGGTCAGATTAATTATAAAATCCCAAAACAACCAGGCTTCTTTATTTCCAAGTCTTGTCACCTAAATTGTCTGAATCAGGTTTTATAAATAAGCTCACCTTGCTAATTCTACCAAATAAAAAGAGTTTTGTCAGCTCCACTGGAAGAAATTAAGGGATCAGTCCATGACTGGCAATATCACAGAAACCAGCCTTGAAGGGAGCAAAGAAAAAAGCATGAAAAGAAGATTTTGGTCCTCCAGAATCTCATGCATCAAACCAGAAGGATGCTCTGCTCTCAGGACTCTCTCAGGCAAAACACAAACCTGCACAAGGAAGGCTCCCCTTGAAATCTGACCTAGGGAACCCTTCTACTACTTCTGAACTAAGGGGTGCATGTGACTAAAAGTTAATTTCTTCACAGAGGTTAATTTTCCCACTAAAATAATGCTTGAGATAGAGTATTTGTAAAATAAATGCTATTAAATATATACATAAAGTTAAGACATGCTTAATTACAGTAAAACAATTAAATTCCATACTTTTGCTCACAGGCCTTGAAGTCTTGCTTTATTATAGTTAATATAGAGACTTATTGGGAGTCTTATTCCTTTAGGACAGACAAGAAACTCCCCTAAATAACAAGAAAGGGGTAAAAAAGATTTTTGTCCTTCAAAAGATAACCAGGAAAAGCTGGCAGCATACTGGGTCACTAGAGAGCAGCAGATGAATATACAGCACTTTCAGTGCTCAAGGGAATACCCAAGGCAGGAGACCTTGAGAGTAGAATGTTTCTACCTAATTTAGATTCCAGAGCAGAGAGTTAAAACCACTTATCAGCCACCAGGTGAGCTTCTGTCTCTTCAGAAGAATGCAACCCTCTCCCCCACTATTCTCCAATTACAGGTCATAAACAAGTTCATGTTTTTTTTCCAAGATTATGATTTACTTCTCCACAAGCTCTTATAGTTCCCCCTCTCCTCCATCCATCATAGACATTAATTTTAATTACCTCTTTGAGAGTTAATTTTTGAGCCTCTAGTTATGTTCAACTACAAAAGAATACAAACAACAGCGATTTCCCTCTGTGACAGTGCATTTCAGAAGTTGTTAATGAAAGCAGTCAGGTAGACATTGTGCAGTTCAGTCCCTTCTTGAAATATAAGTTTTCTTCTTTATTTTTCTTTGATTTCTGGACAAATTCACAAAACTGTAGGGGTTTTTCTTCCCCCATCTAAACTTCTTATAAAATACTGAGTTTTTAAAAAGTTTCTTTCCACAAAAGAGGCATTACAAAAGTCTAGGGGTGCTTTGGAACTTCTGTCACTGGCATTACTGTGGTTCCCATTTTATTTTGTCTTCCAGAAACAGGTGTGCTCCCCCTTCCAGTCAGGGATACCCACTGCACATTGGCTTTGCCCTGCAAGCCTAAACTCCTGATGGAAGAGTGAGTCTAACCAAGTAATCCAGAGTAGCAAAGAGGGAAAGAAATATTCCATAACTTACACAAGTCCTGAGCTTACAATGGGTTACTTCACATGGGAGATCTGGAGTGCCGGAGGGTCCCTTTTACAGAGGAAACAAAGTAACTAGGAAAATCTCATCTTGTTTCACAAGCAATTTCATTTTAAGGTACTCCTAGACTCACTAAAAAATCCTGCTTAAAGTACCAGGAAAATTTGATGCTGCCAATAGAGGCCACAATCCAATAAAATTACTGCCTTATTCCCAAACCAGCCCTACCAGCTTAAAGATCTGAGCACAGTGGTCTGTGCAAGGATGGGAGGAACAAACACAAACATTCATGGAGAGAAAAACAAAGAATTTAAACAAGAAATAAATTGGAATATTTAATATCAATAATATTCCACTGTACTGAACTAGTGATCCCACTAGGGGTTGTGGCTTTGCTGTGCTGAAGCAGGGCACCATAGCTAACAGTGGTAATTTTGTAATGCCTTGTGAAGCAACTATTGATAGACAATGTAGAATTGTCCTTCTAAATTTACTTAGCCACTAAAATGCTGTGACTTTTTCAGTTTATGACTATTTTAAAAAATACCTGCAGGAGCTAGACAAATATATTAGCAGCAGAGATTCACTGCAAAATGAAGCATTATATTTAGTATTTGGAGCTTCTTTTGGCCCCCTGTTAGGAAACATGCACACTGTCCTCTGCCTGTAATCACTCTGTAATCACAAACCAGGATGGCAAAAATCCCAAGCAACAGGAACATGATGAAGGAGAATTATTTCTCCAAATAAAAATAGTGTGAATATATGCAGTCATCTTTACTCAGCCTAAAAGTAAAATACCTTTATGGACCACAAACTTGACTTGTACTAATGCATGCTTTGAACCAGGGCAATAAGTACAATTAGTAGCTGACAGATTCCTGCAAATTCCAGGAATTCAGTACTAGTCAGGAACATGTTGAATAGATTTGGCTTGGTGTTTGTTAACCTGATGTAACAAATGAGTCAGATGCAGGGAAAACATTTCCTGAGCTGCAGTTCAGCTTCAGAGGGTGTCAAGCCCAGCTGAGCAGCTTGCCCATCTCCTCCTCTCCAAGGCCACAGAGCTCCTTTGGAGCTCTTCTGAGGGAAAACCATTTCCCAGACTGAGCCTACAAATTGCTTTCAAGCTGTCTGTCCTCCCTCTGGAGTAATTAACTGCTAATTAATACTTGGTCCATTTATCATCTTGTCTCCTCTTCCCCCAAATAATCTATTTCTTCCAAAAGGCTGTGTCCTAGCTCAGGATGGCAAACTCTGCCCCTCAGCCATGCTCCACTTCAGGACATGCAGCCTTAATGGCCTTGATGCCAGTAGATGTCATTTAACAACAAATACTCTTGAAACTGCAGGAATTTGGATCTGCAAACAGAAAATATGCAGCACAGTGTCAGGAACAGCCAGCCTCTTCCCAGCATTGCTGCTACAAATTTCAGATTCATCAGCTTGCAGATGGGATCCACAGACACCTTCTAAATAGTTTAATATAGAAAAGAGGTGAATTACTATCAGCACTCCTGCACAAGTGTAAAAAATAAAATTTTAAATTGAACTGTTGACAGAACCTTTTTTCTCTGATGTCACAACAGTATTATCAGACAGTAGCTGAAATATTGAGACTGAAAAAAAGCCTCTGAAATATGAATAGGGAAAATCCTCCCTATCCTAAGGTAATGCCAGAGGTTAACTCCTGTGGGTTACACACCTCCTGCAGTGGGATGGAGGACAGAACCAGAAGGGTGAAGTGACAAAAATCATGGGTTGTGATAAAGTCAGTGTAACAGGTAAAGCAAGAACCTTGTGTGCAAGCAAAGCAAAACAAGGAATCCCTTCCCCATTTCCTCTGAGGGGACAGGTGCTCAGCCATCCCCCAGCAAAGCTGGGCTCCATCCTGCCCAGTGGTGACTTGGGAAATGCCAAACACAATCACTCCAAATGTCCCCCCTTCACTCCTTATTGCCCAGGTTTCTCTCTTGTTAAACAGGACACCCTATGGTCTGGGAAATCCCCTGGGTCACTTGGGCTCAGCTGTCTCCCCCTCTCCAGCTCCTTGTGCACCTCCAGCCTGCTCCCCAGTGCGTGGGCTGAGGAGCAGAAAAGGCTTTGTCTCTGTGTAAGTGCTGCTCAGATATTACAAAAACATCCCTTTAATAATGAAGTAATTTTCAGCACAAATCCAAACTATATCCCCATACCAGCATTTCTAGCCTGAACTTCTGCAGCAGCAGGTGTTAAAGGAAACGAGAAGTACTATTGTCCATTAGCAGACAGACACCCTTTATATCATCCTTACTTTGTCACTTCTCCTCCTTTCTGTACCCTGCCTCTTCCTCAACTGTGCAGGTTGAAGAGTAAAATGGTGTTCCTTAAAGGCAGAACAGAAAGCTTTTGTCTGGTCTATTATGCTGTACTGTACTTTAATTCAGGCTTTTGAGGCACTGCATGACTGAGAAAGCAGTGTGGGAAAGGCTTTGGAGCCAGTGGCTCTGGAGTTGTAGTGACAGGGCTGCCAGCAAGGATATCTGTGAACTGACGGCTTCACTCTGGCTGCCCCTAGAAATTAACTAATATTTATGTGAGTGCAGCAAATGAGGTACAGCTGTACACAACACTGACATGCTAGGAAAGCAAATTATTGGGCAATCCAGTTATTAAACTGAGTAATCATGTTCAACTGAATCGCTCGCACAATGAATTTGGAAAGTGCTCCCAAGTCTATCATGTTGCAAGACTGGTTCAAGCGACTCCAGTTAGTCCCAGAAATCTTTCATATTTTGAAAAAAATATTTTCTTAATATATTATATATGATAATTAGCATAGTATATATAAAAATATATATATTCTATATATAATCTATAACAAATTAACATAATATTTTCTTCAGTATATCTGAAATCCCTTCGTAATTTGAACTCTGCAACTCAGCACAGGCTTTCCTCTTCAAATAGCTATTGGAGACCTAGACAAGGCTCACTAAGAGAAGCAGATGTCAGCTTGCAGCTATTAGCAACAAGGGCAGTTTCAAGATGAACATATGTTTGCACATTAAAGATGTTACAGCACACTTTTTATTGGCAGTAAGATTCTGCTTTCACAAATACCACTGACAGAAGAAACATCTACTGACCCAGGAAGAATCCTATGAACAATATTCCATATGCCAGCAGAATGACATCCAAATTGAGGGAAAATTTACATATTGCCATTAAGGCAAAATTGACAACAACCAAAGGTTAATGAAATATCACAATCACTTCATTTTGCAGCTTCTCCTTAGAGTTAACAAGGTATTATTTCAGAAGAAAAAGAGAAAGAAACATAAGTGTTCCTCCCTCTGCCTTTCACTGTAAATTTCAGTTTGGAAACATTGAACAATACTTACAATTATGAGGTTTTATTAGATGCTCTTAGAGAGAACTTGAAGCATTAGTAACAAAATTTATGTCCTTTCTATCTTCCTCTTCTATTTTAAAGTAGAATAATGGGCAAACTGAGTCACTTGGAGACCTATTTCATGTAGACTAGCCTATGCTTTACATTTAGGAGTAATCTGAATAGCTCCAGAAGAGAACTTCATTACTTGTCTGATAGACATGGACAGAGCCCAAACCAAGATCATATCATGCCATGAGCTGTACCATCACAGAGTGAGATAAAAGTGTCTTTGACCAGAGAGTTTATTGGTTAAATTTGGGGTATAATCTGGCACAACTTTGGGTATTTTAAAAAGGGAAACAGTCTAACTGGCTGCAATGGGACTTCTCTGTCACACTTGGTATTACCCCTAGTATCTTCATGCTCTGTAAAGAGTGGGTGAACCTTTCTTACACAGCACTTAACTCATGCTGGTGAGCCAGCTCTGCTGTCCTTTTTCTGAGGCTAGCTGGTGCTCACAGGGACACCAGGCTGTCATGTCACCTTCCTGGCCTTGTTTTTGAGCAGAGATTCTGTAGGTGCTGCTCAATGCACTCATGTGGTCCAAGACAGTCAAAGTCCCCCCCGAGTGCTCCAGCAAGAGGCCAAACGTGCATCTTTTTGTTGGAAGGAAAAAAAAACAGGAAGAAACAAACATTTCTCAATAACAGAGTTCCCAGAATGTTATTTTCTGATGATCTGATTACATATCAGATGAAATTTGTATTTTGGGAAAAAACAATGACATCCTGTGGCTGTATCAAAACTGAACATACCAAATGACTATTGTGCTCCATTATTTCAATTTTGGAATGATTGTCTCACAGGACCCAAGGTGGCAGAGGACATACATGCAATGCACAGCACAGCAGATTCAAGTAGTATCTGCAGTGATTGTTAGTGCCCACTAACTACACAGATAAAACAAAATGCTCTTTGACATATTCCTCTTTTTTTTTACTCTAAAGTTTAAAAAGTGCAATAGTGAATAGCAATACCTACACCACAAAAGCAGAACCCAAGGAGTATTATTTTCATTAGGATTGCCTAATTTCTGAATCTTTTCTCTTCTGTTAATAAAATACTACATCCAGTGCTCACTACATTCAGTGCTAAACCCAATGGTTTTAAGAGGCATTACAGTTAGCCTTATTATTACTTGCAGTCATTTAAGCCTTAAAAAACCCCAATAAATTATTTCAATGGCACCAGAGCTTTGCAAGGCTATATGCTGCACCACTTGCTAGAAGCCATTCTCCTTCAGTGCCTACAGAAGTCTGATGTGGTCAAGGAAATACTCAGACTGATTAAAAGCAACCTGCTGAAAATGAGCTTCTCACAGATGTCTCCTGCAGATCTGATTGACTTAGATTTGTATGCCAAAATAGAAATTTCTGGCAAGGCTCATGTGAAATATTTCTATTGTCATCTCCTTGAAACTTTGGATAGTTATATTTAATACCTTTATAGAAAAAGAGAGACTGAGCACAGTTATTACCCAATGACTGAACACACTATAAACATTTAACCATTCCCCCACTTTTTTCAGTCTACAACAAAAAAATTAAAAAGTAGCATGAACAAAACGGTAAACCCCAAAAAATTTAATCAGAGAAAGGTCAGATTTTTTTTTTTTCCAATTCTGGTCAAGATTGAAAAGTACATCCATTTTTGGTATGTTATTAAAGACAGTATTACACTGCATGAAAATAGGGATTCCAAAGAGGACTCTTGCACCCTGGGGAGCTGACACTATTTAATGATTGGGGAACTTCTGAGTCTTGCATTTAACCCACCTCATTTACTAACCTGTACTGTATCCCCTTGTAGAGGTACAGCTTCACCTTGATTTTTTTTTTTTTTTTAAGACTGGCATTCCTATACCTCAACCTTCACAAACCATTTTTTAGAAACTTCCTCATCAGAAAATGCTTAGGATTTTCAAGTTCAAACAAACAGTGCATAATTTTGTCATTATCCATCAAAATACAGTTAAACAGTTTTTGTGATTTTTGACAGGTACCTTTTTATTTTTGATAGGGTCCCAGTGCTCTGAAGAAGCAGACTTCTGTAAGTACTGAAGGAGAATGGCTTCTACCAAGTGGTGCAGTGTTTAGCCTCGTAAAGTTCTGCTGTAAATTGAAATAATTTATTGAGTTTTTTTAAGGCTTAAATGACTGCAAGTAATAATAAGGCTAACTTTAATACCTCTTAAAACCATTGAGTTTAGCACTGGATGTAGTGAGTACTGAATGCGGTATTTTATTAACAGAAAAGATTCAGAAATTAGGCAATGCTATTGAAAATAATACTCCTTGGGATGAATATACATTAACAGCTCAGCTAATTAACTCATTTTCACTAATGCAGCCACAGCCAATAAGGCAAAGGTGTGACACACATTGCTGATGTCAGGAGTTCACAGCAGACTGACCACCCTCAAGAACCTGTGACCCCCTTCCATGGGAGCCCCTGCATTCTCATCCACCCCACCCCAGATCAGCAGCACAAAGGCTGCTCCAGAGCAGCAGTTGTGTCAGCTCAGCTCAGCTGAGTGGAATTGTCAGAGCAATAAGAAGCACAAACCTCCCTGCAGCATCCCAGGAACCCCCCTTCTCCTCAGCCATGCCCTGGTCATGCTCAGGTGGAGGCAGCTCCCTGCCTCTCTTTAGCTTCTTGGCCTGAATCCAGAGGACTTGATCAGTTGTTTTGGGTCTGCCAGCTGCACCCCTGTTGGCTGATGGCTCTGCTCTGCCTGTCTTGGTGCTGCCCTTGGCTCCTGGCTCATCTTCCTTTGCAGATTCTCTTTTGCATTGCCTGACACCTTGTCCATGGAGAAAACATACATGATTCCTCACTTCCCTTGCCAACAGGATCTCTCATTTCATTAGAAAGAGTTCATTAAAACCTAAAGAGAAATCTACTCCTTTTTTCTTGCTCAAAACATCCCTTAACATTCTACTGCAAACCCCAGAAACAGGGCAATTGCTGGATTAATATTTTCAAACTGAACTTGGAAGCACAGCAAACTCCATTTCACACACAGAAAACTCCGATCACAGAATAAATCACAGAATAAATACATCTGATGGCAAATGATCCCAGACTTCATCTCAGAGGCTGGAGATTGTCACTTTGCACAGCCTCCAGAAGGAGGGACCTCTACTCACTGCTGTGCCATATGGGGCTGGCAGCAGCTTTGCTCATTCCAGTGCATTCTCCACCTGTTCTCAGACTCTTTTCAGCTGAGAGGCACCAACAGGACAGGGCTAAGAGGTTACCAGAGTTTGCAAGTGAAGGAACATCGCTTTTAATTCCAAGCAAAAGATACTTTTGTAAAACTACCTCTAAATGTACTTGAGATAACATTTTGGTCCTCATTAAAAACAGCTACAGATTTCTGTCACCTTGGATAGAAAGAGAGCTTCAGCCACAGTAAAATCTATTACAGTTCCTCCAGAACAGATGCTTTAGTAGAAGAAATTTTTAAAACTCTATCATGAAGTCTACTCTCAGTTACATATATCATCTTCCTGACATTATTGCTCTAAGCACAGCTCCTCAAATGTAAATTGATAACATTTTAAAAATGTGATTCTTTGTTAAGGAGTAGCAAAGTATTAAAGGAAATTTGAGAGTTATGAAAGTTTTTTAAACCCCAGTATATCTTGCAGAACATTTTCACCCGTAATTCAGAATTCAAACCTCATTTTCAATATTCATGAATGAATCTGGTGATTTTTTCTTTTTTTTTTTTTTTAATTTATCATAGCTGCTGGTGTTTGAGATAGCTCAGTGTTGTGATACCTATATTTGCTGAGCACAGCATGGAACAGCTCATGCAGACACAGAAACAATTTGCCTTGTGTTCTGGACAGCTCCACTGTTCCATAGATGTGCTTATTTTAAAACAGGATATGATCCCCATCGAGATTTTAGGGAGCTCTGCATATTTCTGATTTTTGCTGGCAAGGTTTGTATCTCCCTCTCTCTCTCTCAATGTATATTTTATTAGGAATATTTTAAAAGCAAATTAGTCATTATCAGTCACTCCAAATCCATCTAGCATCAAGAACTTCTAAAAAATTCTAACTATGAGTAATTTAATAATTGTATGCCATTTTTCAGCAGCTTACTTATCCAGGTGAAAAGATCCAAAACAGGTAATCAAAGGCAAGTTACAAAATGTGTTCCCATGTGCCTTTTGAGCATAAGACAATTAGAATAAGTGACAGGAAAATGCTTGCCTCATTTATCACTGAGAGCATTCTGTTGCTGCAATAAACATAGAACCATTTAGAAGATTATGTGAGACAAAGTCCTGTAAACTTGGTACAATAAAAAAAAAAAAATAATTGAAAAGTCATACATGAGAATGCTTTTTCAAGGTAAAGCAGTCTCCTGAGACCTTATTAAGGCTAGAAAATCCAGATATCTGCATGAAGTCAGTAAGCACATCCTGTTATATTTTATCACAATCACACTGCTAAGAGTTACAGCTGAAATTTTATACAACAGCAAAATAAAGTATGGGTCTGGAAGGGTCCAAGGGACAAATCGAAATATAATTAGTTTGGAAGATTGTCACTGTATTTTGTTCTTTTTCTTGATGGAAAGTGTCTTACATAAATGATGTACCTAAGATTTTTCTCTCATTTATGTTCCTAAATAATAAAAGAAATTAGTTTTTTAAGATATTAAAAAAAAAGTTTCAGCTCTCCTGGAAATTTATCCTCTTCCCAATTGGTATCTTTACCATTTGCCCATTCATCACAAAAAAACCAATAAACTAAAACTTGAAATGTGATTAAACAACTGCTAACAATAGACAGCTTCAACAATGGAAATGTGGCTGGCAGCACATCTTTGACACATTACATTTGTGCAGGAATTTTAGACTT
>VZSJ01003463.1:798364-844129 GCA_013398405.1 Pheucticus melanocephalus | reverse complement strand
GGCAGCACATCTTTGACACATTACATTTGTGCAGGAATTTTAGACTTATTTTCTTTTCTCCTTGATATTCACCTGGGAATTGATAATCAAAAGTCTAAGGGTGTTCAGTTTCTCAAAGAAAGCTGTGGAAGCACAATGTGTTTTCTTTACAGAACACAAGGGGATGGGGCTCAGTGAATGGGAAAGAATATTCATGGTACAATTTGTGTACTACAGAGCTGGGGCTGATTCTTTCTTCTACAGCATTCAGAGCTCTGCCTGGCTTGAGAAGGGGCAGCCAACATGATTGAACCTCAAAGAACTTTCACTTTTGTTCTGTATCAGGCCCTTTGACCTTGTGGCTACATTGGGTCTAGCCTAAGACTTCTGTGTCTCAGGTCTCTACAAACAGAATTAGGTTCTGAAGTCCCTCCAAGCCACAACATTTCTTTTTCCCTCACAGAAAAGTATTTATGCACTGAATAGCACAAAAAAAACCCCAAACAAAACCCAACAAAAAAAAAAAAAGAAAACCAACCAAACAAATGAAAAACTAAACAAAAAAACCCCACCAAGCTCCTGAAAGCAATCACCCCACTTCTCTCAGCTGTGCACATCCCAGTACAAGCAGCTGTCACATTTTCTTTTGTCAAGTGTAACTGCATCTCTAGTTGTTTAAATGCTTCTTGGAAATTTGCCCTTAAATACCATTCCCCTTTTGTTTTCCAAAGATATTTCTTCTCAACTTTTCTATCTCTTGCATCAAATTAAAGTTTCTTGGGACAAAAAGGAAAAAAAATACTGTAGTGCTTCCTGAAGGACTTTTTTTTGGGTGGGAAATCAAAAGAGAATAACAAATAAACAAGTCCCTGGAGATCATGGCTAAGTTTATTCAAACTAACAGGTGTACCCTAGAATTATGTGTGTCTCTTTTGTCATACAGCTCCCTCTGCATACCTGGCCTCAGAACTGCCATATTTCAGAGGAGGCCCTGATGTTCCTCTTTGAATGTGGTTACTGGTGGGTCAGTTGTCCCAGTTGTAAGCCAGTAGAAAAAGCTATTTAATGTGAAGAGAGCCAAACACCACATTTTTGTCTGTTAAAAAAGTTGCTCACCTCTACCATGTATTACCAACTTATCTGAAGCAATGGCAAAAAAAAAAAAAAAAAGAATTAACTGGTAGAACTGTTCTGCTTACAAATGTTCAACTGTTCTTGATGTTTTTTCTAAGCAAACCCAAAACCTACATGGGAGTGGAACTCCTGCCAGAATGTGCTGCATTAAGTCTATTGAAATGAGACATCAGGGGGTTTTTATTAGCCAAATTACTCTTATCTCAAAGATTCAGAGAAGAATATTTTTAGTTCTAATTCTCAGTCAGTGGCTGTCACTCACTTTTATTGTGTTGAGAAGACATTCAGTTTATTCTTCCACTCTTTTGTCTTGCTCCTTGCAAAACACTGACAAACTGTGTAGGAAGCAGAAGAGAGAAAAGGAGGGGAAAAAAGCCTACAACAAAAACCCTCCACAAAAAGCCAAACTCACAAGAACCCTACAAGGTAGGCAACATTTTGGACTAGACTTAAAATCTTGGGGGCAACAGAACAGGTCTGCCTTGGTGAAACTCCCTGTGAGATCTTAGTCAAACAAACAAGGCAGTTACTAGAGTTTCACATCAAGATTTAATTCAAGCAGGGTCTCTGAGGTTGTTTCATTG
The DNA here is from genome assembly GCA_013398405.1 of Pheucticus melanocephalus. Taxonomy (NCBI): domain Eukaryota; kingdom Metazoa; phylum Chordata; class Aves; order Passeriformes; family Cardinalidae; genus Pheucticus; species Pheucticus melanocephalus. Next base: position 842,432 of record VZSJ01003463.1, on the reverse strand, counting down.
GAAGGGAAATAGTTCTGCTGGCAAAGGGCAATAAAACCTCTGGTTCACATACTAATGTGCTGTCCCAGGTACAGAGGCTCTGCAGCAGTCAGGACTCATCTTTGCCCCAAACTCATACCTAGCAGGCAGAGCAGAATTTGGTTTCTATCGTCCTGCCAGAGCCTCAGGGAATGAAAAAGGCTCTTTCAAAGTGTATTACTGCCAGCTTCAGAGGAGCGATAAAAGAAAGGATAAATCTGAGTTATCATCATCAGTTCTGGTGGAGATAGTGCCATTCTCATCTGCAGCACTTGAGTCACAGCCTATCACATGCTTTCCATCTCCTGAAGAAGCAGGAGATGATTCTCTTGACAAAGCACTGTTTCATTTCTCTCCACTGCCCATGTCCTGAGATCAAAGTGATCAGTCAGGGTAATGGACCACAGCCAGAAAGTAAGGAGTTCTAAACACAGAAAACAGATTGACAGGCTAATAAATAAAATAGCTATATCCTAAACCCCTATCAACCAGAAGGACATAAAGACCCTTCTTACTTTGGTTTTCCTTGCCCTAATTTTTTTTTAAATCTCTCTGCAATGGAAAAAAAAAAAGTATCAGCATCAATATAACCACAGCAGAAAATCTTTGTGGGGAAACAAAGACAAGGAGAACCCAGACTCTTGCAAGCTCCTTGCTAGTTACTTGCACTGTAACTTTTGCAGTTTTAAACTCCCACAAGTACAGTGGTATATTTGTATACTGTTCCTTATAAAGCAGAGGCAGAGTGTCTGGTGTAGCTGGTACCATCCCTTCTGTGCCTCAACTGCTCCTTAAGCACTGTGAGATCCACTGTGCCTACAACAGGCTCCTTATTGATTGCTTAAACATCATTCAGACTGAAAAAAAAAATAAATTAAGGAATTGCAATCTATAATCCATTTCAGAGTGACACCTGGTGTGGGAGAGTGTCTGTTTTAGTACATAGCTGAACTCTGCACTCTCACCTAATAGCAGCATTTTATACTCAACTTCTGTCTGTAAATAACACATTATGAGAACCACAGAAAGGCAGCCTAGCAATATTGGGAAAAAAAACCAAATATGCATAATGAAAAGTCTTAAAATTCACTCTCAGGAAAAAAAAAAGGTCTATTTTGGGAAAAGGACAGTAATATTAAAAAATTCAAGACAACAAACAAACACATTATAACACATTTCAAAAATTTATTATTGAACCTGCAGCATTTACCAGCAGCTACCACACTGTGGCATCCTATGACAACACTATTTGACTAGATATTCAAAAGAAATTAACATCCAAAAGAGCAGAAACACACCTGATAATCTACTGCAAGATATGTGGATAAATTCTGACCTTTTAATAGCAAAAAACCTAAGATGGTAGATCATACCTACCTCAGAAAGCTGTTTAATTTTTTTTTTTTTAGTTAGGAGCATTTAATCTGCAACAATTGCAGTTATCTAGAGAATGTTTCAAAGTTGTAAAAAAAAAAAAAAACCACACCAAACAGTCCAGGGTATTGAAAATGAAAAAATTCCTAGTTAGAAGGAAATGGAAAATTACTATCCGTATAAAGTTCATTTGGCTGTACTGAGTTATTCCAATCTTTCAGTGGTATATTATTCATGCTACTGTCTATAGTTTTATCCTAAAATAATAAGCAGCATTCTGTTTTATCTTTGTAAAAAGAGAGCTTGTTTTATAATCAAAGCAGAAATATTACTGAATCTTCTGTGTACAGAAGTCACTAACATTAGCTTAGATACTTTATGATGGATGCTGAATGTTAGAATAAATTGAAAATCTTTCAAAATTATGCAGCATAGCTCCATTAATACATAAAGATTTTATCATGATTAATGGTAGTCTAATACATACTCAAAGAATGAAAAATAATTTGTCTCACAAAATGGGTTACCACCTTGTCAGTTCAGGAGACTCAATTTTGCAGTGACCTTCCAATAAATGCAAGCGAGTCACAGGTTCATTAGCCACGTTCCTTGTATGACCTAGAAAAATACAATGGAACTCCAATTTTCAAGTCCATCACTGGTCTGTTACAAAACCTTTTTCAATTTCTGGCCTGAATTCAACCATGGACTGAATATATATTGGAACAGGGGGCTGATCAGCAAGAACCACCCAGTTCAGTCATCTGGCTTTTCAATCATGTGCCAGAACAACAGCTGTTCCAGGCCATTCATTTTGTAGTACATTATTCTTCACAAAGACACAGGTATGTACACATCCATTTTTAATGGAATGCTCTTTACTGTAAGCCAGCTGACAAAGTGCTCTTTCTGTGATGCTTTCAGGGGAGTTGGGCTGTGTAGAATCTCCTTACACCTCAACACAGCAGGTCTAAAAAAGCCACAACCTGAGTTTTTTGTTACAGGTAAAGGTTTGAGGGCTGGATAATTTGTTCAGGTGGGGGGTATTGTTATCTCAAGTCCTGTAGATGGTTACCACAGGCCTACGAATTTGTTATCGCAGCTGGAAGAAAATTACTTTTTGTGAAATGGTTCGTCAGAGCTATCATACCTAATGCAATGTGGATTCAGACAAGGAGGGCTGACTAGACTGCAGGAGGAGCACAGCTAGATCTGCCACCCAGAGTTTGGAAATGTGACGTGACACATTTGTACATGTGCTGCAAAGTGGCACGATGGCAAGTTGGTTAGCCTGGAAAATAGAAGCCTTTTTCCCTGAGGCCTGCCTGACATCACATCATGAATAGCTATTAAATTGCTTTTAGGTTTATTCAGTGCACTCAGCAGGTATACAACAGAAAGGATAAAAGATTACGTGCCAAATGAGACACAATGATCCTTCTCCCAATGTGCAAATGATTGCTGAAACTTGCTCTCTGATGAAATACGAGGTCACTGAAAACCACCCCAGCCAGCTTTGAACATGAAATTAGGTTCAAAACAGTGCCTCTGTAAGGATGAGATGCTCTGCCCAGACCAATAAAATACATGTGCTCAGGATTGCTTCAGTGCCTTCCATACAGTCCTAGTGATTCACACCTCATCCTCAGGGGATGGCAATTTCCTCAGGAACCCTGATTTCAGTACATCGCTTTGATAAGCCAGAGGCAAAAAACATACCCGAACACCCCATCCCCAGCCTCAAAAAAATGTTTTCCTGTATGAGAAAGACCTTTTCAATAGGCACAAAAAATGCCCCAAAACCCCGCTGAGCACTGGGGAAAGTTAACTCAAGTATCTGCCTACATCATTATCTTCTAAGTGATTTTGGGGTTTTTGTGCCAGCTGGGATAACCAGAGCCATAAAGATGGAGAAACCTGGGAGCAGATCTTACTTTGACAATGTGGACAACTGCTTCAGTATCTTGATCTACTCAGATTACTAAAGACCATGTAAGCCAAAATCCCTCTCTGTTCTCCATATAGTCAATGAGGTACCTTGAGGCAGGACATACACATTGGCACCTTTGCCTACATACAGAGAAAGTGGCTCCTGGCAAGCATTTCCTCCCTTGATTACTGTCTTCAATATTGCTCAGTCAATGAAGGCTGGGTTTTTCAAAGACATTCAAAGATCTATAAAACCTAGAAAAGATTTTAAAGAAATCCTCTAAGTGAGATGTCTTCCTTAACTTGGATTGTTTTTCTGTGAGGTCTTATTTTTCCTCCTCCTTTCCTTCTCTTATTCCTTTACTTACTTTCTTTATGTTTCAAAATTTGTTACACTCACTTAACAGCTGTATATCCTCTAAATGCATCCCAGAGTCTTTAAATTCAAAAGGGGAAAAAGAATAGTCACCCCAAATCTTTACCTTAGAAAAAAACCTCAGAGATCTAAAAACAAAAAAGCTCAAGAGAAGACTTTCTGCCTTCAGGTCATTTGGCCACATTCTCCTACTCATGCTCAGTGAAAACTGCCTTGAAATGATCTGATTAAAAAAAAAAATCTAAAATACCATCAAGAATAAATATATTCAGGCAGCAGCAGATGCTTCTGAATTCAGACACTTTGCCCCAAAACTAGGCCACTTTTTTTTTTTTTTACTTGACTAATCTTGGTTTTGGTTTGTTTTTTGAACAGCAATCATCTTGGTTTATATGTCTGAATTTTAGTCCATGCATAAAATATTCACCATAGTCAGAGAAACAGGAACTTTACTTCTATGTGCCCCCCATTTATTTATTACATGTTTTAAAAAACCCACAACAGCATAACCACAGATAATATGGTTACACCAGCTCTGTCAATGTTGAGAAATTCAGGAAAAAAAAAAAAAGACCAAACAGGTTCAAGATATGATTTTTCTATCAGGAGGAGGGATCTGAGAAGAATCAAAAATGCATTAGGAAGGGTGACATGTTCGGTAAATTGGAGGCAAGACAATTCCTGTAAATCTTGTTATATTAAATTTAAAGCTATCCAGGATATAGACAACAAAGTACTCTAGCTGGGCTCTTTAGATGGACATCAATTAAGGCTGTGTATTTGTTTTTTCCTCTTGCTCCTAGAATATGTCATGTCTTTCAACTTTCAAGTTGCTTTTTCCAGCTGGGGAGAGAGAAATAATCAATAATTATATCAAGAGGAAACATTCTACCTTGGTCAGAACTGCACTTCTAAGAGAGTAGGTAGCTCCAAAAATTCTCTTTTGCTGACTTTACCTCACAGGAAGTAAATAAAATTTCACAGGAAGTAAATAAAATTTAGCAAACATTTAGACAGCAGAAAGTCTTTTTAGAATATTCCTAAATTTTCATTTTAGTGAAAATTTCAAGCTAAGCTGTTACTTTAAGAAATTTAGTGGAGAAGAAAGGACAATTGTGCCATAGAACAAAGTAACCTCCCAGTGTTTATTGTCAGGGAAAGTTGAGTATCCATAAAAGAACTAACACTGCCTTGTGGCTGAGGTGAAACAAGCAGGTTCTAAAGCAGTCACAATAATGTGTCTTCTCCTTGGGTTAAAGTAGCCTATTCCACTGCAGCATGGAGGGAACACAGATGTACCAGATGATGTTTTGTGTCATTTGAGGGAGCTGGAAGTTAGTACAGCACAGGGACACTGCCTAGAACTTCATTTTGTTTAAAGGGATTTTAATCCCCTTCAAGTCAGTAATAATTTTTGTCAGGATCTGATGAATAATAGACAAAATAAAGTGTTAGTATTTGATAAAATTCTTAGTGCAGTCCAAGTGGCACAACAGCAAGAGATCACTGCTCAGGCACTTCTATTAGGGGGAAATGGGGATAAGATTAGCCAATGACCCTTGCACTGCCTTCCTAAATCATTCAAGAACAGGCATGAGTTTACCTGAATGAAACAGAGTTTTGCAGCTTCTCCTCAGTCAGTCCTAGGCACTAGAAAATACTCAGTAACATCAGCAGAGCCCAGGAAATTCTCTAAACAATCTCAATCTACTTGGAAACAAGATAAGAAAGGCAGGAACGCCACTGGGCTTCCCTGAATGGCCCAGGGTGTTTAGGATAAGAGCACAGGATGTTGACAAAATTACAAACTCTGCAGGGTCTTCAACCCTCTGTGGTTTCCCCATTACAGTGATCTTGCCCTGCCAGCCCTGGATCTCACTGAGGGGACACCCAGCATCACCACCCCATAACCCAGCAGCACCTTATTTATAACCTGTGACAGACTGGATGAGCAAAGCCAGAGATTACTGAATGTAGCAGACCACAGAAGATTACTTGAGAACTTAAAAAGATTATTGAGAGAAAAGAAAAGCTTTTTAATTCAATCTAGGAGTCTTTTCTTTCTTGCTTTAGTCAAATTAAGGCTTCATTCAACTAATCCCATCCCTGGGTTTCCAGCCCAGTCACCTAACTCCACTCTATCTAGGAAAGATTTTTTTAAAATATTATACTTTTTTAATACTCCTACCCTTTATTTCTGACATTGTGGCTATTTTCAATTGTTCTTTGGTTGCCTCCTGCATTAACATATTTCTTGATATATACAACTTAAAAATGTATAAAGGAGTATAGTAATAGCCACACTCACATTTTCAATTATTTTAAAATGAGTTACAATAGTAAAGTGTGAGCAACAAATCCAGATTCTACTGCATCATCTTGGGAGATTCATAGTAAATGTTTTTTCAAAGTCATTGCCTGTAGAGAATACAAGTCTTTTGTTCAGATCAGGTATCATATAATTTAATGAAGCAAAAAAAAATTACCAAGATTTGCACTAGTATTATTTAATCACTTTAATATTAAAGTATTATTGGAAAGACAAAAGGAAAATTAAGAGACATCTCTACATGAATGTCATTGATTTTCCTATTGACAACAGGAAGCTTTTTTTCAATATTCCTAAAAGAGAACAATACTAAAGTCTTCACCTGAAACAATAATGGGCAGATGCAAAATTAAGAAGCCAGAACAGAATTTCATTATGTCCTGGCTCATTTTGGATCTCCTCATACTAATCACTAAAACTGACAGGAGAAAGAAAAAGTTAAGATAGCTCAACAAGAAGACATTACCCAAATATTTGCAAGTTCAAGTCTTCAAACTAAAGGATAAAATTCTGGAAAATATACTTCCTATTTTGCAAAAAAGAACCAAAAAAAAGACCAAACCAACTAAGTTCATCTTGTGGTTAAGGTTCAGCTCCATGGAATATAAAACAAGATAGAACTTCGTGGTCAAGGTATAATCCTCTGAAGATATTGTTTAATAATCATACATCTTTAACTGCATTAGTGTTAGCTTGTGCATCGATGGATGCCTGTTGCTACTTAATTTTAAAAGGTTTGTAATCTTATAATGAAACTGTACTTTTGACCAGCCACAAAGTAGAATATGATTTGAGCATTATAATGTAATTAATCATTGATTTTAGTGTCTCATTTGAAATAATTTATTCAGATTTGAAAAATACTCTGCATGTCTATGATTGCATTACATAAAAAGCAAATAAACTACATAATTGAAAATTAACCACATGGACTATTTGTCATAAAATAGAATTACTTGGAGGTCAGAGATTGGTCCCACACTGGTTGCAGTTTGACTTCTGTTTAGTCACTTGCAGCTGTGCAACAAGACACAAACTCTGTTGCTTGATTTTTATTCACTTTAACAATGCTGGAAATGGGATTGGAAAATTTGAGTCCATGGTGCTTGGACTCAAAATAGACATCACATTTGGTGGGTAAACACTAATATTACAGTGCAACCTGCACTTATAAGAACCTTCATAGCCTAAAGGAACAAAAAAAAAAAAAAAAAACCAGAAATTATATGGCATTTGGAGATGCACAGCACAGAATATAACTGTTCTCATTTCCACTCACAGGTTTTGCATTTTCAGATATCACCCCAAACCTGAAGGATATCTGGAGCAGTGATGTTTTGGTGCATTGTTTCTGAAAGCACTCTCCATGTTATCCACCCAGTCACCACTCACTCGTGTCTGTAATAGCAGCTGGTAATTAGGAGATGTAATAGGCAATTTTCAAATTATGACCCAGAATGCTCACAGGAAAACTGGAAATTCATGTGTGTTACCTGGCTGCTTTGGTACCTGCAGTGTGAGTAGAGCTTCCTGGTGTTCACCTGATGCTGCATCTGAGGCAAGGTGAACAAGCACACCTTGTGGGTGTTTAAAGCACACAATAGAGCTAAATGAGAGTGGTAGAAAAGCAAGACATCAGGCTCTGGACAAAGGGAAATGTAGCTCAGAGTAAGGAGGAATCTGAGATCACACTGAGAGTAAGAGCTCACGCTTCATTACCTCTGTTGGTGGAGCTTCTGACTGAAAAAAGGAAACAGCTCTTCTGCTTCCTTTCTTGTCTTTGTTTACACTGAAAAACAAGAGAAAAACAGAGCCCATGACAACAGATCCATGTCCTTCCAATGCTGGGGATGCCCAGGCTGAAGCAGCACTGCAGGTGGTGCCTCAGCAGAGCAGAGGACAGGGAGGAATCCCCTGTCATGACCCACGGCCCCTGCTTTGGATGCAGCCCAGGAAAGGCTGGTTCCCTGGTTACCAGCACACACTGATGGCTCGTGTCCAGCCTCCTGTCCAGCAGCACCCCCAGGTCCTGTTCATAGCTGCTCCCAATTAATTCCTCCCGAGACTCTGTTCATGTCTACGCTGTCTCCAGTACAAAACCTGGTTACATATACACAATATAAGGACAAAACCAAACACCTTTCAGCAAGCTTCCTCTCCCCTGCTCAGCTGAGGAAGAGAGACACAGTAGTCTGCTGCTCAGCCATGGTCAACCCACCACAATCCTTTTTATTGCCCCCTTCCTCTGCCTCCTCCTTTAATGGATATATCTCCTTTCTTACTTCCCTGCTTTCCATGACCTTCAAATTTGTCAATCAGCATAACATTCCCTAACACATATTTTGACCTTTAAAATTCATAGGTAAAATAACATTTTTTAATTCAAAATAATCCACTTTAAAACCTTGCTCTATTTATGAGGAAGGAGCTAGGCTATGCACATCAATATTTTATAGTGTGTTCTCCCAAATTAGTCAGAGACAAATTAGTCATGACGCTCTACAGAAAAAGCCTATTTGGTTTCTATGAAACCATTTATCAGGCGTGGTATTATGATGAACAATACATCAAAATGTGGTGCCAGAGGACCAACTGTAGCAAAAGTTCTATCCTTTCATTTTCTCTGTAACTCCACGCTGCATAAAGATTATTTCACCCTTAAGAGAACAGCATATTCATTCAAACTTGAGCACTGCAATCATATTGCCAGATTATTACTTAAAACTAGAACTAGGCAGATTTGATGTATTACTAGTTTGCTTTCAAGTCCCATTAACTTTTCCACCATTGTGTCAGTCAGCACAAAACCACAGAACTTATTGGATGCATTAGATTCTAATAGAAAGCTCTCCCATGCTACCTGTTCCTGGCCCACTGCATCTGCTCTCTGCTTGAATTCATCTTCTGCCTATGACCTTATAAATTTGTACCCCCTCCAAGTGTACAGAACTCATTGTCTTAGTTTACACCTGTAGAATCTGCAGCTTGCTAAATGAAGAAGAATGATTAAAATGTGCATACTGCAGTTGTCTTGAATGTCTGTACAACACAGATAAGTCTGTGACTGGCATCATTTTATAACAACTGTCCCACTGGTTTGTGTGTCTTTGTGTGCCCATTTTAAAGCATTATTAAAGATTTGATTGCATGCTACTTGAAACCTCTGGGAGAATTATTGTCCAGCATCTCATCGCTCACCTAAGGAAAGGCTTCTAAAGCAATTCAATGCAATTGCACCCCTTAGCTGATATAGACAGTTACATATTTTGATGTAGACCAAATTCTGTTCCTAGAGCCCTATGAAATGCAAGGCAGAATGAACAACAATGTGCTTCAAAAAAAGTTTGAAAAATATGAACAATTAAAAAATTATACATTCAAACACCCGAAACGAAGGTCTCACAAAGGTAAATTATAAGGAATACCTTACAAAACTGTTTTAAGTCTATGCAGAAAAGTAATGGTTATAAGAGGATGAAAGAAAAAACACAAGAATATATGCACTAAAGTAGAAACTAAAACTCGATTCTAACAATAGTGCACCATTTTCCATATGAAAAAAAAAAACTCACCAGCCCAGGTTCCTCATATCAGTTTGCATGAGGGGTTCAGCACTGTGAAAGCAGCCAGAGTTGGCAGTGATGGCAGTTCTGTCAGAGAGGAATCCTTTTTAGTCTCTCCCTTGGCATGCTTTTTGCAGCTGCAGTGTGCCTGGCACTCTGGGCTTTGTGATTTTCAAAACCCTAACCCTAGGCACAACCACAACCCTAGGCAGTAAACACAGCCTTGGGCTAAGGCTGGTTCCAAGGAAAAAGCTCTCAAGGAAGCAATGTTGGGTCAGTTTCTGTTCCCATTCCATGCCTTTTGCAGCAGCAGTGTGGCTCAAGCTCTGGGCTTTCAAGTTTTCAGAACCCTAGCAGACGACCAGGAACCTGTAGCCAAAGAGCCCTAAAAAAATCTCATGAGAGATTTTCGCAGGGAAACAAAACTCACCAGGCCAGGTTCCTGATGGCAGATTGCAGGAGCCACTTGGCACTGTCAAACCAGCCCGAGTTGGCACTGGTGCCAGCTTGGGTCTGGGAGGCATTCTGAGCAATGCGGAATTTCAGGAGCCAGCCAGCCACTCCAGGCCACAGGCCCCTGAACAAAAACGCCAGCCCTTTTTGCTGGCAAACAAAACTCATCAGGCCAGGTTCCTGATGGCAGATTGCAGGAGCCACTTGGCACTGTCAAATAAGCCCATGTTGGCCCTGGTACCACCTTGGGTCGGGAAGGCATTCTGAGCAATACGGGATTTCAGGAGCCAGCCGGCCACTCCTGGGCACTGGCGCCCCCGAACAACAACACCAGCCCTTTTCCCTGGCAAACAAAACTCGCCCTCCTGGGTTCCTGATGGCAGATTGCAGGAGCCACTTGGCACTCTCAAACCAGCCTGAGCTGGCACTGGTGCCACCTTGGGTCTGGGAGGCATCCTGTGCCTTTCTTATTTCAGGAGGCTGCTGCTTGCGAGTTCTGAAATTTTTTCCTATCTCTTTTGATTGTGTTTGATGCTGAACGATCTGACATTACAACTTGTTTTTTTCAGAACCACTATTTTGTATATGACCTTTGACTTCGGTAGCATTGGTTCATACTTAGGGATGAGACACAATGGGATGAGGAAATCATTAATGCCCCAGCACAGTCTCAATTGTCCTCTGGATAGACAAGGTGATCCCTACTGAGGTCCAGAGGTCCTATATGAAATTTAAGTCATCATTGAGTGAAGTAGCAGAAAGAGGTTTCAAACATCTTCTAATTTAAACAACTTTTTAAAATTACATTTTATCCAATATTTAGTTGAAAAATTAAAAGTAGTGCCATAGAAAGGAAACTGGAGAAGAAATAGTAGCTCCATAACTCAGATGACTGTTATTAGGATTCACAGAAGCCTACAGAAAGTACGAGCACTTACAGTCTGCCTGAAAGCAGATTCTATGGCAGCCCTTAACATTGTCCTATTACAAATCATCACAGAAAATTCACAGTCGTTTTCCAGTTTCCACCAAAGGAAAGGGGCACAATGGAGCACTCCATCCCATAAATAACTGATAAGAGATAAAAATAATTGCTAGGAAAACAGTAATTTTTCACTTAAATATCTGTACTTCTTTTCATCACAGGGTTTCACAAAATAACTTTTTTTTTAAACACAGAGGCAGCATTTGAGAGTGTGCACACTGGTACCATTCCTAGAGAATAATTTGTTATGATTAACCAACTCCTCCAACTCAGATTTCAGAATACCCTGTCCAGAGGAGGCTGCATTAGTTCTCCCTGAGGAGCCATGTGCCCTGTAACCAGCTCCAGAAGCTGGCTGGGATGGAGTCACTGGTAATGCTCTACTTTGGATGACCAATGCCTGTCAGGTTCTTCCCCACATGAAACCACCATGAACACAATGTGGGATTGAGCTTAGGAATCACTATCAATTGCCTTGACTTTTGAGAAGAGTAATTTGTTTCAAATTATTTCTAGAGCAATATTCCTAAATAGCTTTTTGCAGCTGATATTTGAGGCAGCATTTCCTCTATTAAGACAGTGCTGGAGAGATTAGAATTACTTTTCTTCATAGTTATTACATATTTATTTACAGACTCACATATTATTAAATTCTTCATCTCCTTCAGGAATCAAAACACTAAATAGAGTCTAGAACTCCTTCAGAAATTTACATTGAAAGGAAAGAAATCAAAGCACCACATTCACTCCTATTGATTTCCATCTAGAAAGCATGATCTCAAACTTTTCAGGCTCTGGAGACCAGAAGACAGACAATCAGGTAATTCTCTTCCATTAAACTAGTCTGCAACTCTTCATGACACTGACATAATTCACAGTTTATGAAGCCATTCTCTGCACTCATTCCTTCTAAGAAAAAGGAAAAACTGTGCTGACTCAGTTCTAGAGCAAATTCTATTAAGTATTATCCTAGAAGACTTCATCACCACAAGAATTTGCAATTCTCCCTATAAAATCTATTGTAATTGGGGAACAAAAAATAAATTAAAATCTTTATTCTACAAATCTCATCTTTGAGATACTTGCAGTCATAAACAAGATACCACAGCCCCCACCCCTTCAGAAACCTGTGTATTTGTGACGCTGTCACACACCTCAAGAAGAGGGAGCTCAGCTAGAGGAATAAAAAGACAGAAAGGAAAAAATAATCTAAGCTCCAGAGACTATAATATCCCTCTAAGAGACAGGAAAAATCAACTTGACCTGAAAGCTCATGCTGGAACCTAATTGGTAGTCTTATTACCACAAAAATCCTTACTTAATGTTTTGACTAAATAATTTTCTGGAAGGACATAGCAGACAAATCCATTTATCCTTCAGGCTGATTGTAAGAGAAGGTAAGGGGTCCTTGCTCTAATGCATCTGGATAAAATACTGTCACACCCAAAGCTGCCATTAATCACCATCCTTCTACACCTTAAGCAAGCTACAAAGACTACACTCTGAACAGCTGGTCCTCCTTATATGTGCAAACATTTTACAATTTCATATATTGACAATAAATTTCAACATGACAAATCAAAAATTGACTATTGTTTCTCACCAGTGGCTTTATAATTTGGATAAGCAGTATTTTGAAATACTGTCAGAATCATTCTTACAAGATGAACCCTTGGAAAGTCTTCAACATTTGTCAAATGTTAATTATTTTTTGATCATGTGAGTTATTAACATTTCAATAAGTGGCCATATCAAAATAAGCACTAAGTAGTTTACAATTCAAATAGATTTGGTTAATTTCATTTAAGAATGAAAATGAGGCTTTTAGTTCCCCACAAGTCATAAACATATTTTTACTTACAAAGTAAGCTAGAAGAATTAGAATATTAAATGTTCCTGAGAACAATTAATTTACAATTTTAGTGAAGGATATTTGTAGCGATCATTTACAAGACAATAAAATGAACAGAAACAAAAACATTTTTATTCACTTCCAAATTATCAATTTCCTACCATTAAGATTTCACATTGACATAATACTTGCCTTCTGGCTCTTTTCTGAGTCCATTATATAATCTGCATTTGACAGAAATAAGATTTGACTTAGATATTGAAGTTTCATCAACATGAAGATGAAATTATATCTTAGTGAAAACAAAAGCAACTAAGGCTGTTAAGACAACTTAAGGTTTGCAATTACTTTTCTCTTGTGCTTCTTTCCCTTCCCAGTACACTGATTACCTTCCCAATGTTTGATTATCTAACACACTGCTGTAGTTAAGGCCTTTTCTACTGTCTCATCTCCCTTTATTACACAACTAATGGAATAGATTCCTTACAAATATTTCATCAAGTTTTCTCTAATCAGTTCCACCTTAGATGCCTTAGTTCATATTCAGCTGCAAGTCAGTGAGAAAATGTTCTTCTGGTTCTCTGTAGAAGAGAAAAATAATTTTCAGTACTTTTTCTAGTGTCTTACCAAAATAAATTTTAAAAAAGATACCACTGCTTTTTCTTATTAGTGATGTTTCTTAGCAGTGACTTCATAGATGAAAAGCTGTCTAGTCATGGAAGAACAGACAACCTAGATCACAGAGTGCAAAAATATGCCAACATCCAATCAGTAGTAAAGGATCTTGTAGAGAAAAATAGGAGCTACTTTCTTTGGCATTTGCTTTTCCTTTAGCATCCTGAAAATTCTCTAAACACACAATATAGCAGTTTCAGACAGAAGGGCACATTTAAGTCACCAGCATGAATAAAAGAATAAATCAGAAAAGACTCCCCTGACAGAGAATCTGCCTCAGTGGGAAGCCAGAGAGGCCTGCAGCAGTTAAATAGTATTAATGATTTGAAAATTCTAACGCAGACTCTCAAGGAGAATGCATTCTTTGGACTACCTAGCAATGGGACTTAATGGATTGATTAATAATCAAGAAGCATTAGGAACTCCTTATAACAGGAATCATTCTTTATATAGCAGCAATTACAATTAATATGATGGAAAAAATATTAGGAAAAATAACTGTTTTGTGATACTATCTGCTTCTTAGATTTTAAGCAATTGCTTCCCATCAGAAAATTTTTGCCTATTACATGCTTCAGTAATTCAGTCGGCTCCGTAGCATTGTCCAACTCTTTTCACTAAGGTTCAAAATCCTACCCCTCAAAAATCCTCATTTGTTTTCCCAAAATAAGCCTACAGACTCTGTCTCAATTTAAAATGTCTATCAGTTACGTGGCAAATAAGCACAATGAAAACCTAAGAGATTTCCTTTTCTATTTTCTCCTAATTAAAAGAATATCCAAGACAGACTTTGTAAGTTGTAGTGCCACAAAAGATCACAATACTACTCAAATATTTTTGTATATTTATTTTGCCTTCAACTTGATTTTGAAAGTGTTTAAATTGCTGAAACAAAAGACCAAGTTGGGTGCAAAGAATGGAAGTAGGTGCAATCACAACCTGGCCACAGAAGAAACCACAAAAGCAAGAATTGGTCACTTATTTACAAAAATAACATTTCAGCACTTGACAAATAAAATTCCATCACTTAAAAATATCTTTAAGTGTAATAACTTAAAACAAAAATGTTGAATATTGTCAAAGCATGATGGGCTTGCCCTATCTCAAAATCTGTACTTTTAGGGGTTTTGGTGCTTTTTTGCCTAAAGTGGATTTGGACCATAACTGGAGAGTCTGAATCAAAAGTAGGACACTAGGGAGAAGTTAAAATAATGCTAAATTGTATACTTAAGGTCACTTTTTAAAGGCAGATAAGCCATGCACAGGACTCAGCCTTTTTCACAGCTAATTTATCTCAGAGCAGACACTTTAAAGTAAAAAAACAACCCACATAAATTCTAGGAAAGTCAAGTTTTTGGAATTTTTTGCATCATGTATTTTAGGTTTTACAAGGCACGTATCCATGAGAAGTTACTTTTTTAGCACATTTCTCTTGAACGCACGTTAAACCTAAGAGAAGAAATAGCTTCTGTAGACTGTGTTAAAGAGTGCTAAAAAGAGCTTAGAAAATATCAGCAATGTAATACGACCTAAAAAGGCAAGCCTAGAAATTTACTTTGCAAGTGTTGTCTTGTATTACCTAACTTATCAATCATCACATGATGCCTTAAACAGGCAGTGTCAAAACACATCAAATAATATCATGTAAGTCATTTATATTTCACTTCCCAGGAGGGAGTCCTTTGAAGGCTGAGGACTATGAGGATGCACACAAATTACTATCTTTAACCTGCAGTAAAGTAGGCCTGAGATGCTTTATCTCTTCTGCATATCCTATTTCCAGCAGACAGGTTTAATGTTTGAAATACTGACTCGTTCTAAGAGAACCACATCCAGGGGCAACAAAAAGCACTATATACAGATACAGAAAAAAAAACTAAATAAAAAGGGGCAATGAAGGCAACCTGCCTACTGAAACTGCCTTCAGAAATTTAGCAAGGAGTGGTCTCTTTAAAGAACTTAATTGGAGACCTTCCCCAAACTCAGGTGAATTACTCTGCTCCCACACCTGACCAATAATTGGTAGCACCTGATCTTGCACAGTTTCTGTCAAATATTCTTTAAGACTATTTTAGCAGACATGCAGAAATTAAATCTGAAAATTCACAGGCTTTATTTCACTAAGCTTACTGTCAAATATAAAAATCATATATTAGTTTTGAAAAATGGTATTTCAGGACAACGCATTCCATCATGTTATGTCTGAATACAATATTCAAAACTGAACACCTGAGTAGAGTGTTCAAATAAAAATATTCAAAACCAGGAAATTAGAAATAATATTTAATGATTCAGTTCTTTCAGACTGATTTTTCCTATTTCATGGAAAATTCAAAATCTAATTTTACACTTCAACAAACATATGTCAAATTTCCATGGGTAATCTTTAAAATTTTAAAAACTGAGGCAAATATAAGTACTTGGAAGCTGAGGACTCCTAAATCCTTTAGACAGCAAAGCATAATAAAGCACATAAGAAAACAAGAGTGATAATGATCCCTTTATATTAGAATCTTCTAGGTCTGTTCTCTACAATTATATTCTCAGTTCCAATTCAAATGCCCTCCTTCCTTTTCCTCTCATCTGTCTTTTAGACTCAAGCAATGTCATCACCTTCAGAAATTCATTTCCTTCAGACATTGTCAATATGGATAAAAATTATGTATCTCTAATATTTTATCAACTTAGGGAAAATAGCCCCAAGCATTGTACAAATTTGTTATCTTGGAAGCTTTAAAATAACAATAATGAAAAAAAAAAAATTAAAAGCTGGTATTCTTACATCACAATGCCCTTTGCTAGCAAAGGAAGACTATCACTCAGGAAGCCTAGATTTCCATTAGATCTACCCACTGAAAACTGCAACTTTGATTTTAAAGTTTAAATTTAATTGAATTTGCTGCTGCAACTGCATGAAGCATATCCACATTATTTCTTATTTAATTTACTCTGATTATGATTTGAGTCCCTGAGTCCTATACCAGTCCCTGCAAAGCTTGTCTTGGCCAACAAAAGATATCCTTATATATCACTTTGCTCATCACTCTCTCCTAACATGAATTGTGCAATGTTACTGATTTGAAAATGCTACCAGCTAACTGTCTGTCTACCCCTTGCCACTAGGAAGACAATTTTTACAGTGAAAAGTATCTGAATTTAATTGAATCTTGGGCCACTTCCATTCTTCTTGACTGTATTATCCAGCTTCAGCTGGGCTTCTGCATATTTTCTGTTGGCATCCTATTGCAGGGGTTCCATATTGTTGGCTCCTTATCACAGAAGTTCCATCCATACCTTCTCAGTGTTTCTCGTGGGCACCTCCTCAGAGCACTGACTCTTCTTCACAAAGCAGCCAACTGATTCCAGTTCCTTCTCACCCAGCCACCCCACTCTTTTCTAGCACTCTTCTTCTCATTGGGTACAGCTGTGGCCTGGTAAAGTCAGGCCTGTTCCTAATCCTTGATAATTGGCCCAGCTGCAGCTCCTTAGGGGTAAGATTACTTTCTACACTATCTTTATTCTTTTATATTCTATCCCCCTACAATTTTCAATCTAAATTCTTCTTAATGCTTCAGTATGGAAAACAGAGATTATAAAGTCTGCATATTATTTTAGGAAATAAAAATTTCCTTGCTAAAATTAATGTTTATTCTGTATGAAGTAAAAGGACATTCCTACAATGATACTCAAATTTTTATATGTTGGCCATGCTGCCTGTATTAAGCTACAAAAACCTCAGAACTTCTGAGAACAAAATGGATAAATGGGGCAGAGGCAATCAAACACTTTGTCTGTCTGTTTAAAGGAAAGAGTTGTGGTGTACTAATCACAGGAGTGATGAACAGAAAGATGCTGAGGTACTGGGGGGCTGCATCCATGTGACTTGGTAGATGTGGCACTCCAGGTGATCCTGGAGTTCCCTTTCATTTGTCCAGAGTTATTAACAGTACAAGTCATTACTGTAAGGTTGATGTGCCCATAGCAAGAAGGCCTCAGTCTTACTAAAAGATGAGGATATTCAAGAGCCAGATTTTCATCCAACACTGTTGAGTCTTCAGTACTTTGAAATTTGAAGTAAGATGGAGGAAGTAGCTTCACTTTTGTCATGTTTTTTTCTATTCAAGAATTTAAGATTCTATATAAGGTGAGCTTCCATTAATGTTAGGGAAGTTAAATTACATGAATTGCAACCACAGAACTATTTGATTCTCACAAATATAACTTTAAAACAAAATATCACTCTGAGGACTGGGAGAAGGAATTCTATTTTAGCATATTCTGTTTATGAACCAATTTCCCCAAACTGTGCAGAAGGACAGTGATAGATTTAAATACCTCCAGCAGGCCTGGTGCTAAGGTGATAATGGGCAGCCTTGTGTCCTTTGATGTTTATCAGCAGAACAATTTTATGAAGTACCTAACTGCAATGTTTACATGGACATTTTCGTCTACTCTGGAACTCAAAAAAGCACATTAAATAAAATGGATTTCAGCTGCCTCATCACCTGATCGTTAAATGCAGAATTTGACCCATAAGAAGAATATGCTTAATTTAATCTACTGTCAGTTTTTGGAATGGAATATTGTTCAGCAATGTAAACACATGCACTTATTTTCATTGCCTAAATTAATCCTGGAAATCTTCACTTCGGGCTTCAATACCTATAAATAGATTTGCTGTAATGATGATAAACGGTGGTGAAGCTTCATGGTAAAGTCATTACACTGAATGATTATTCCTTAGGTTATGCATCACTGACCTTCCCAGAGCCATTGATAGAAGCCTGCACAGTCTGCATGTGCAGCTGCCTGTGGTTTTAAAGTGAGAGCACGCATGTAAGCAGACACAACACTTTAAAAGCCCAGCAAATTTACATGAATATGATATGAGTGTTAATGTGTTTAACCCAGCAATGTTCCACACTGCCCAAGTGGACCTCAGTAAGATCAAACGTGTCCTACACAAGAGTAAGCCTGAGGAATATTCACAGTTCGAGGAAAGAACAATTGCACTCCATTAGAAAACGTGGCTTCACCCCTTAAGTGAAAGAAAAAGGAACAAATGGCTTAGCAAGACAACTCCATTGATCTTCACTAACCCTTTAAGGCCCTGGGGCTGGGAAACTGAAGCTAGTTATATCCTGTCCTCTGCCCCCGAACTGCTGCAGATCAGCAAGGTCACACAGCATCTCTCCAGTGCTGGCATGGTTGCAGACCACTACATCCTCAGAGCTCCAATTAATAACAGCATTTATTTAATATTAGTCAGAGAAATTCCCATAGCAGATACTAATACAGAGATGGGGAAACAAACCATGGAAAAATTTACATTGTCAAGGAGAGATGATGAAGCAAACCTATGCAGGAAAAGTCATCAAAGCTGTTCCTGTCTGGCTGCCACTGGGGTAATGTGTAACCCCTGAGATCTCCTTTCCTTCCAAAGCAAAATATCATCCCTCCCCCACAAATACCAGAGCCCCTAACATGTCCTGTCATCACCATTCCTGGAAAGAGGAGGAGGGGACAGGAGATGCAGCCTGCACAGGTATCCTGGTTTTAATGGGGATTGTAGCTGTGAGGTCATGGACCTGCTGTGCTGTCATTTGGTACAATATAAATAGACTTACAGTTTATGAAACAAAATGGTGAAGTACATAATCACACAGATACATTTAAATATCCTAGAAATAAATAAATAAATAAATACAAAAAAAAAACTATAAGAGAAATCCAAATCCCAAAACCCGTTGGCATGAAAAGATCATGAGTTTAGAAAACTCCACTTTTAACAAAAACTGATTAAATAACTCTGGATTTTGCTGGTAAACACAAATCAAATCTTTCATGCTTGCTTATAGACTGAAAGCTGATCTAATCATAAAGAATAATTCTGAAAGACATTTTTTAAAAAGGTGTAAAAATAATACCTTAAAAAAATTCATCAAAATTCATAATATATTTTTTAAATCAACTTAAATAAGCCATTCTTGACTTACTCCCAAGCTGAGACTCTGCAATCCATTTGCTTTGCCTGCAGGATTTTTTCAGTGAAGTCACAGGCTCTTGAAAATAAAGTATTATACTGAAAATTCTGTGAGAACCTGAAATATAGCAGCAGGAATAGTGCTCTTGAGTATTGAGAAAAAGTTCATTTAGCTACTTTAAAGGCAGAGTAATAGCTAAACCACATAGGATGACATCAAACCTAAAAACCGGCCTCATTTTAACAGAAGAGAATAAATTCATCATCTTGGCAGTCAGTAATTTTATAAAAGCTCCTGTTCTCATTATGCCTGTTAGTGTTTTAACTACAGATGAAAAATAGAAACAATTTTAGGCTGTTCCTGGCAGACTGAAGTAGGTCTAAGGGTAGCTAACCAGATGGAAGAGGCTTACTTTTAAAGCACTATATTTTACCTTCCGTTTCCCCTGGCACTGAAAAGAGAGGAGAGCACTTCTGAAAATTTCAGGCTCTGCTTGTAGAAGCTGTAATAAATGTTTAGCTAAAATGATTTTAAATAGGCTGCAGTTACTGCTGAATTTACTACAATAAAAACAATTGGAACGTGTTTCATGTAGCACAAGAAATGGCCAGGAAAAAGGGAATCTTTGAGGAATATGAGTTCAGGTTTGTGCAGGGAAAGCATCCCTGGAGAACATGCGTGGGTTCTGTACTGAAGCCTGAGGCCAAGGGTCAGGGAGGGGTTATATGGAACATGAGTAACAGTTATTTAAATCCACTGTCAGGAAAAACCCCAGCTGTGGAGTAGAGGTGAAATTGTTCCCTTGGGCTGTGGTTTGAATCCTCCCTCAGGTACTTGAAAATAAATCTTGTTTTCTGAGCATCCAGTGCAGAGCTGTTACTCTCACTCAGCAATGCTGAGCCATTCATTAACGATGGGCAGTATAGAGTGTGAAACATTCATTCAGCAAAAATCTCTGTCCATTTAACAGGCCACAGTCAATAGGACTCAGCTGACCCTTCCTACTCCATCCCTCTGATAAAATACCTCTGACAATGCTAATGGGATCCAGTTCTGACCACACTGACACCAGTATAAATTCAATGACTCTGAGAAAAGCAAAATGCTCCCCATCCAAAGAATTTTCATCGCACAACTGCAGGTTTGTCAATCACTTTATTTTGAAATAGTCACTAAAACCTCTTTCAGGCATTTAGCAATAAAATTATACTTAAGAGAATGCCCGTATTTTACCATCTTAAAAAAGTTTAACTATATTTGGATTTTTTTTTTTTTTTTTGTGGACCCCAACATGAGATATTCAGCAAGAAAAAGTGGTTTTAGCTTGACTATTAGGGACCTAATAATAAGTTCCTGAATTTGCCACCAAACTTATGCAAAGTGCAGCGTCTAAAATAAATTTCAATAAAACCTAAGAGAAGACATCGAGGAAATCTAGCAAAGAAGTTACAATTATCCCATAAATCATAAGTTTATTGCCCAGCATGGTAAAGGATGCAGTTATTAGCATTCTGCAACTGAAACTTGCAGAAATTACATACTTGAGCCCGTAGCTTGTTCTCTTTTTGTACTTGCACTGCCTTAGTTTACAGAAGCTGAGTGAAATCCATGGGGGAAGATTTTCTTTCAGATATCCTGCCCACCACCAGGAGCTGGGCTCTGATGGCTTGCTGATATGACCACTTGCCTGGAAGGCATCTTGGACTTTTTCATATATATCAAACTGAATAGAAGTTCCTTTGATATCCAAGTCTTTAAGGGATAAAGATCAAACTTACACCTTTAGAGTAAAAAAAAATATAAGTAGAGCAAGATGAAGGTTTTAGGAAGAAAAAAAAACTGAACAAGAAACTGAAATTGGGAATGAAGATTCTGGAAAAGAAAACTCAGAAATATCCAAATATGCACAAACCTAAAGGTGTGTTTGACAGAGCCAAAGTGTGCAGATAAGCAGCAAGAAATTGGTCAGAAACTTTCCTTGTCTTACACAAATTTATTTTAGGCTAATAGTTAAGATAGTTTTCCTACCATACAGACAGAACCACTGGCTTTGTACAATTCACACTTCACTGACTATGATGCTCTGCCCTTACACAGTTTTAGATTTTTATGATTTTTATCTTATTTTTGGAAATGTTTGCTTTGTATGACACAGTGACTACCACAGTGCTTTCCCATTTCTGCTACTTATAGCTGCGGAAATGTGTCTGCATTTTACTGCATAAAGTGTCCAGCATGAATAAACAGAGAGGTTAAACAGATATTCTGATTTTATTTTCATTGCACAATCTTAGCAATAATCTCCTGGGACTTGTTCATCTACTGCAGGGACTGTATCACCTATTTATACTTATTTTGAGCAATGGTCTCATATATATCTGCACATTTGTATGCCCATGTGGTTCAGTCTGCAGGGCACACAAGAATGAGGGGTAAATATCAGGGCAGGGGTCAATAGTTGAGACTGAGGAGGTGTAAAAGGATTCTAACTTGTAGTCCTTCCCACACATCTTATTAAAAAAACCACAAACAACCAAACCAACAAACAAACAAACAAAACCCCAAACACACTAAAACATCACCACCAAACCCCATAATAATAAATTCAATAACTTTATTGACCACTGGTTGGCTTTCATGAGTGCTGATTGTACTGAAGGTTTTCTTGGAGTCATTAACAGTATTTCATCCTTGCCATGTAAACTGCAGTTGTGTAATCCAGCTAATTAGAATGGAGTGCAGGTGATGTTTCACTCAGCAGTAAATTATGCTCCTGAATCCAGTGTTTCATCCCTAGTTATGATTTTAAAATACTCACCCCAGTTATTAGCATTTCCACACACAATACTTATCAGCTAATAATACCCACTCATCTTGGGCACTGTACACTTAGATTTTACAACATTCAAGTAATAGTTGTCAGGTCATATTCATCTCAAGGCAACTCAGTTCTCTGGGCAAGACAAAGTTTTACTTCTCCAAAGATAAAAGGAGACAGACTAAGAAATTAATCTAGTAGCTGTAGAAGGAAGCCAGGGGAACAGTAATGGAACCAGGGAGAGATCCTTGAAGATGTGACTGGTAATTGCTGCTGACACCGGGTACTCCTAGTAATTACAGATAGTCCTGCTAATTACGCTGCTGCAGCCCCATACAGACTCATTTTTCCATCAGAGATGACGTGGCCACAGTCAGCTCACTGTCCAGTGCCCTAAGGTGTGCAAAGTACTCAGAGTTTGGGCCATTTGTTTGTCCCTTGGCAGTGCAACTTCTACAACACAAAATCCAGTATCACATAATTGGAATTCAGAACCCCTAAAGTGGGGAGCTCTACAGGTTTGTCTAAAGCAGGTAGATGGAATTTTGCTTGTGTTCCTAGAGAATTTTGGCCTCCTTAGTTTTCAATTCCAGGAAAACATTTTGTTGTTGATATGCCAGCTCAGCAAAGGGTTTAAACACACACTTTATGAAAAGACATTTAGGCAGATGCACAAAAACCAGAGTGCTGACAGACCTTCTTGGAACTGGCCTATACAAATACTCACTTTTTGTCCAGAATACTACTTGCACAAGAATTACTGTTTCATTTGTGTCCCCAGCCACTCATTCTTAGTTTTGCAGCCAGGGCTGCACTTTCAGAGAAGTTATGCATCCTGAGAAGCAATTAGATTCACAAGGGAAGAGTCTGACCATAATAATTTTTGCCCTATAACCTTGCATCTATAGTTCAAGAGGAATTTTTGGAGTGAAGGTGATCTTTGCAGCTGCTGAAGGCCATGCAGTGGATGATTTTCACAGCACCAGCAGCACAGCCAGAGCAAAGTGAACTCTGCCCATGGAGCTGCATTGATTCTTGCATGGACTCCCTGGGAACTTTAGCCCTGAGGATTTGTCATGACTTGATTCCAGGTTTATTAAAGGCAGTGATCAGAGAGATCAGCACATCACAATCATGGGGTTGCAGTCTCCAGGTGCTCAGCCATGGAAGTCACATTCTCAAGCTCACTGTTTGCATATTGATTAGAGCTTGCCCTCAACAGTTTGTCATCCAATTTCCCATACCCATTTTTTATGGAGTCTGTCATTAGGTAACTGCTCATAATCTCATTATCAATTCTATTTCTTCTTAGTGAACTCTTGATGACAAGTCAGAAATTGGCTAGTCCTCTGGGGAAACAGGCAAAATTTAAATGTGAAATAGAGTGGAATTTTATTTTTTGTGTGTAGTCTGATTGACCTATTACTGTATAGAGAGTATTAGACAATTATTAAATTTTGACTGGAAAATATCCTCCTGTCTTCAACTATTCCTGTGCATTTTTAAACAAAATTTAAATATTTCATAGGTATACCCAACATCTTTCCCATTGATGTGAATAAGAATTGAAAACACCTGCCTACAGCTATACAAATCTAGAGTGAATTGATAATATAAAGTCCAATACTGTGTAGAAGATGCTGCCCAGCTCTGTCAGCTGAACAGCTGTCACAGTACACGTGATGCCTGTGTATATATCAAAAATATACCACAGCTTTCAGGCCCTTGTGGGGAGGAACTCTGCAGTCAAACCTCATGCCATGAAATCTCTGCAACAACTGTAATACAGGGACATGCACAGCCCAAATTGACTTTCTTCATTGAATGCCACATAAAACTTAGAAATACTGACAACTAAGAATGACCTTTCTAGTTACATGTTATTGATTGTACTTTTTACTGCTTAAAGGATGCCTTTATGGTGGGACTGTGCTACAGAAGATCAATTTTAAGGGTTAACCTTGGCTCTGGCAATTTTTTTGGCTATGAAGCAAGATTAGGTGTTACTTTGATACTTCGGTGTGATGAGTTGATATATGGTTGATTCTTTTTTCATACTCTTAAAAAAAAAATCTAGTGGAAATAAATGTAAACTATAATTAAATGGATGGAGTAGGTTTTTCTAAAGACCATTGAACTTTAAATAGAAATTTTATTTTTTAGTTGTTTTTAATTTACCCTTTAATTATTCCCATCTTTATAATTTTAAAGATTCTTCTAAATTATCATCCTTATGTATAATGCTATATTCTGTATTCTATAGTTCTACAGCTTTTCTTGGAAATATGAACTTAAATGTATCTTAATAGAAAACTGTGTTCTTATCAAAATTTTTGAGGTGTTTTTGCAGTAAAAGTTAATGTAAAATTACAATACAATTTTAAACTTCAAAACATTTAAAGGTGCAAAAACAACTACCCCTGAAATTTAATCTAGATAGAAAGAGCCATATATATTTTTAATGCTGAAAAGTTTCATTATAATATGAGCAGTTGTCTTTTAGTTATATGTGCTTCTCAGTTCAACATAGAAGGTAATTTCAAATAAAAAACCCATGGACCTTGCCTTTTCAACCATCTAAAAATCAAATATTTTTATATCTTTAAATATTTTATATTTAAATACACTAAAAAATAATATATTTTCAAGATTTTTAGGAGTTAACTTTCCTCCTGAAGACAAATTTATGAACTATTATTTCTGGTCATTTAATGTCTGAGATCATATTTTAATGTTATTTATCACTTGCAGGTTTCATTAAAAACATCCCAAGAGTTTAGTGCAGTAATGTTGCTTTTAAAACCTATTTGTTTGGTATCCAGGAGAAAAATACCTCTCTTGGTAAGACAAATGGCCTGCAAATACGTGTAAATGAGACCAAGATATATAACAAGGTGACATTTATCAGTAATGCTTTATCCTGCAAATGACTGAGCATGCTGGCCTCAGACCAGCCAAACAAGTAATGGGCTATTCACTGTACAGGGATTAATTCATTCATGAATTCTTTAGGTTGTTAGACACAGCTCAAGCAGATAGATTTTATAAGCATGTTAGGAAATGCACAGTGGACTTACAACTTTGGCCTGAAGTGTGAATAAATACAGTACTGAGATTAAATTCATACATTCATGAATTAATTCATTCAGGAAACAGGCAAGATGTCAGCATGGCTCGATGAAGTGTCACAGAAACACTCAAGCTGTACCCAAGCACATGCAGTGTCTCACCTGAACTCCTCCTCCAGTGTCTCTCAGGACATCCTGGGATGTGTTTCACTGGGTACTGCACATATATCTGACATTTATACACACAAACTCACACTTGGTGAAGCTTCAAGTAGGTAATCAGCAAGGGAGAGGATAATAAAAACAAACAGGCCAAGAACCATTATTGATTATGTGGGTTTCATTAGTAAGGGCTGTATTTCTTTTAAAGGGCCTTTTCCCAGCTCAGCACATTGACCTCCACAAATGAATATGCACAAAGTCCATGGCATGGAGCAGATTGTAGCAATAACCCCCTCCACTCCCTCAGTTATCTGTCTGTGACTCTTGGCTAATCTATAAGGCATAAATTCAAAGGCTACAGTTAACTTTGCTACCAGGAAACATAGAATAAATACATTGTGGTCATAGGGTTTTATTCCTTGAAAAAAAATTAAGAGAAAGGGAAATTTAACCCAAAGTGTCTTGACAGAATGAGTGTCAAAGTGCCTTTCAAAGTCTGTGTGGGTTTGCACCATGTGCTGTATACAGGCAAGGGGACCTCAGATATGCAAGAATTTGTGTACACTCTCTTTTTTGTTTTGCCAAGTCTGCTGAGTTATCTTCTGTTTATAATTTTTTGCCACCCACTGAGCAGAATGAGCATTGGCTTGGTTATGGGGTCCCAATTTCCTTCATTATATCTGTGCACATGCTGACCAACCTAAACACCTCTGCTCTGTGGAGAAGATGTAATGTTTTACCCTGGAAAACAGAAAATCTTTCAAATGAGACTTCATTATCCCCAGACAACCTATAGAGCTGCCCAGATTATATATATGTATAATATATGTAGAACAGCATATGAAGCTCTGATGTGAAACAGTTTTAGACATGAGGAAGACCAAACATTTAAACCACAGGCTTTAAGTTTCATCAATTTCTTTTTTTTCCCTCATTGCATTCACTATTTCACAATAGTACTGAGGCCTAACAAAAGCCCCCAAAACATGAGCTACTCACAAAAAAGTAACTTTTGAACTACAGCAAACCAGTGCCTCTTACAGCAGCCCTACACAGAAATCACTAGCAACTCAAAATTTTCCAGAGGTTTAGAGCTAAAAATACAGGGAGGCTGCCTGCAAGCCAGTCACTTAGAATCGACTCAAAACCTCTAAAATAACTGGACGTTTCTGCTCTTTACCAAACGGTCTTAACCCAAGGGGGCAGCTCTGTACAGGAACGGGCTGTGATGGGCTCGCACTGAGATTTTCTGTGTTCCTGCTCTGCCCTCTCGTGGGGCAGCCAGCTCTCTGCTGAGCCAGCCCCAGCAGGTCATGGACGGACAGACAGCCCGGGAAAAATGGACTGCAGGACTGCAAACCCACTGCCAATCACTGCACCTTTCTGAACAGCCAATAGGGGAATCAACGAGCTAAAACCCAAAACAATTTGGGCACAGGTCTGCTGTTTACTGCCATAGCGTAATTAAAACATTTAGAAGAAAAGTGCAGTATTTTTTCTCAAATGAAAATACAAATTTCATAGTAACTAATACTATGTTATACTATAACACAGTGATTTAATTTCATTTTTTGAATTTTATTACCTAAGTATTTTCTTTCAAATTTGAACTTCATTAAATAAATGGAAACGGTTTGGTTTGTATTTACGTGGATTTGTAAACAGATTTTTTTCTTTCTAAAGCCAAAACTATCTGCTGGTTATATGGGTTTGTTTTAAATGGCATTTTTTTTATAACTTATTTTTCGATGTAAAGGGGTATTTCTATGTAATTTTGGATTAATCACTGATTGCTGGCCCTCATTACATGCTCAAGAACTCTAAAGATAAGCTTTTAAAGTGAGCATGCCTAAAACAAAGCCTGAAATACATTTTGGGAACCTAAAATAATCCTTTGTTTCCCAAGCTGATCAATTTTTCCATTTTGTTTGGGGCAAAAAAATCCTGAACTACTTCAAATCCCCATACCACTAGAACTGGAACATTTCCAAAAATGGGGCAGCCACAGCTCTGGGCAACCTGTGCCATTGTCTCTCCACCCTCACAGTAAAGAATTTCTTTCAAACGTCCCATCCAAACCTGCCCTCTGTCAGTCTGAGGCCACTCCCCCTTGTCCTGTCACTACATACTCATGTAAAAACTCTCTCTCCACCTCTCTTGCAGGCTCCCTCTAGGCACTGAAGGGCCTTTTCTTCTCCAGGCTGACCAATTCCAGCTCCCTCAGTCTTCCCTTGTAGCAGAGGTGCTCCAACCCTTTAATCACCTTTGTGGCCTGAAGATGCCCTAATTGGATATTGTCAGTTCACCAGCATTTGTGAAAACTTTTAACCAATTGAGAAATAAGGTTGGAAGGTCACACGAATCCAGTTTATTTTTTAACAGTGACGGTCTTTTTTCTGATAGCTGCTCTCTGATGGGCCAGCCAGCCTTTTGATCTGTTCTTTGCACAAGGTAAAAAGCATTCTCTTAATAATGCTTGACTGAGTAACTGTCACTTTACAGCAACAAATATCCATCAGACAAAACGTGTACATCTACTTCAATTACAGGCATACAGGAATAAAAGTTGCAAAAAAAAAAAAGGCATTTAAGAGAAAACATGCCATTTTCATTTACACAATCTTTGTTATAGAGTCTACACTCCCCAGGTGAGGCAGATCTCTTGTCTTTGTGAATTTTGATCTACACTGTTTATAAAGTAGAGGCCAAAAACTTAGACAAAAACTCATCAGCATTTCACCCATGCACAGTATAAATGCTCTTCATGAATTGTTCCTCTGCCATTTAGTTAATGCAGTGACCTGTTGTTCTGAGGATAAGTTATTAAGTAATGAAATAGGATGATTGGATTAAGTTAATTACTTGCTTTGAAATGACATTTGTACACAGATTCTTTGGCCTTGCCAGAATGAATTATATAATCTAAATGGTGGAGTTTTTGCATTCCATTTCACAGCTTTCAAAGCCACATTTTACCTGATAGATGGGATCACTAAAACTGTGATTAAAATATTAGGTCACCTAATACATTAGTGCCATGAAACAGACTCTGTATCTGGAATCACATGCTAATCAATCTAGTCTAAGGTACATATTAATAAGTATAATTATTATAATAGGTCTGATCAGACTATATAACAGAACTAATATTCTGTGCAGAGGGATACAGAACATAGGACTGCAGAGTTTTGTGTAAATTCTACTGCCAAAAAGGTTGCAGTATGGAAAAGTTTTTTTACTTCTGTTTGATTTTACTGGCAAAAACAAAGTTCAGAAAGTAAAAGAAGGCTTTCCTACAATCTGTCTGTTGGGGACTCTTGGTCTCCAGGCTAGAAATTCTCACTGATCATGCTCCTCATCTGCTCTTTTTACTCTGTTTGCATGAGGAGAACAGCAAATGGCTTTCTGGGTAGGAGAATATAAACCTGGTAGGTGTTTCAGATTTAATTCCACAGCAGACTCAAGAAAATGAGAAAATATTTCTGTGGCACCTCTTTGCCTGTATTGTAATAATCCACCCTGACTTTATCTTAATCCACTGCTTCTGACAGGAATTCTGACAAGAATAAAGATGATAGGATCCATAATCAGTGTTCAGCTCTATCACTGCAGCCTCTGGCACAAAAGACAGACTGGCATCAGGGTCAAGAGGGGCAGAACACGTTGAAAGGGTGAAAAAAAGGGGAGGAGAAGAGATCTCACAGTGCAGAGGAAGAGAAAGGAATAAAACAAATGGGAAGAGCTGAAAAAAAAGGACCAGGATGTGTCAGGAGCAGCAGATCCCTGCCATGTGTCATGAATGGAATGACTCTCCTCACTTGTAGGAGTGAAGCAGCAATGCATTCATCCTTGGGTGAGATTTGAGCCTGGTGCATCCACTAGGCAGCTAAGGGATACAGTTTCTAGCATCGAAACCTTGGCCTATTTTCCTCTTCGAAAATAATTTCAGTTTTATCTATTTTATTTTCATCTATTTTAGTTTGGAATTATTTCCTGAAAAAGCACTCTGTTCTTATAGAAAGGCTTATTCTTTCCTTTGGTGTTGACTGCAAATTTCATGTCATCTCAAACATTTATCTTGCTCTACATAAAGATTTGCACTGCATTTTGGCTCTGATTTATATGTTCTGGAAAGACCCCTACAAGAAATCTAGTGTTCTGCTTCTCCTGTAAGATGTTTGGCTATATCCTAGCTAAAGTGAAAGCAATTGATCAAATTTGGCAGAGGGGTTTCTGCTATAACCAGGCAAGAATCAATCTTCAATGAAATTATGATCTGGTAGTGTTAAGCATAAAAACTCTGTGAAAATAGAGTAAAATAGGATCCTCTGTTAGAAAGGTGGAAATAGCAAAGCAATGAAGTTTGACAGAGCTAAAACACAGAAGATTTTTGAGTTGCTGGAGTGAATGTCACCTAACAGAAAAAGGCCTCTCTTCTGTAAATATTATCTTTGCAATCCAAGTGAAATCTTGAACTGCAAATAAGAAGTGAGCATGTTTTTTTCTCACTGTTCCTAATTATTTTTTATAGCACAGTACCACCTAGAGGCTCTCTTGCCCTCTGTGCTTGTTTCTGTGAGAAGTGGGAAGCAAAACTTCTGGAGCTTTTTACCACTTCCATAGATAAGACAGATATAGCATGAGAAAAAAGGGTAGAAAGGATGGAGCTCCTGCAGAAGAAATAAAAGCCCTCAAAGAGAATTGGTGCCAAATTTTCTTTGCCATTACATTTCTCCAGTGCAAAATTATACAAAATTATATATATATATTATTACTCAAATTGATGCAAAGGAAATCTAAACCAGATTTGACTTGCAGCCGTTTTTGTGTGTCTCACAGTTTGTGCAACTATTTCCTACCCCTCCTATTATGGAGTAGGTGCAGATTTATCCCTCTGGCAGGGTTATATCCTCCCTTACTCTCATCCTCACAATCATTTTCAACCCTGAAATAATAAGTGTGATCACTTCTACAACCAAATTTCCATTTAATTTTACCAGGTATAATTTTCCTTTCTGAATCACTTACTGTGGCTATTGACATCTGCCATGCAGAATGCTCAGTCTAAAGATAATCACTGAGAGTCTAATTCTTTTCACAGGCACCAAAAATTAGCAGATTAGAAAAAGGATGTTTTGTATCATAGTAATCTGTGTTTCATACATACCATACAGCACACTGCCTGATGGTTTAGGATATCTGCAGCCTGTGAATTTCCTGGAAATTACAGGAAAAGGTAAAAAGGCCTGGAGTGATGCTGTTTAGCAGTCACTGCAGATAAATCAGGATGAAGGGCCTCAGAGCACTGATGCCTCCATCAAAAGGAAATAGGGCCAATGTTTCTTGCTTTCTTGCAAGATTACCACCCATGCCCTTTATCTTCCCTCTGTAATGAGAAAGAACATTATTCATGTTAATAGAAGTGTTAATGCATCCTTTCAGAGAGAAAAATATCTCTCTTATGGAATTAAGCATAATCCTTTTACCCCTTTAAAAGTGTACAGACCAAGTAAAACACGCAGTAATCCTTCCCATGATTATGTATTTTATGGTGGTATATGATGGATGCATTAAAGATAATTTCTAATGTGATATGAAATTCCTCCCATGAATTTCGAATGAGGAGGCATGTGCCTTTCAAACTGTTTTGTAATAACCAGAAGCCAGATTTGCATTTATTGGCAACTGGTAATTAGTTAACAGGTTGCCAGGAACATTGAAGAATCACTTAACTTGCTATATTTTCCTTTTTTTTTTTTTTTTTTTTTTTTTTTTGTTAAATTTCCTCTTGTTTCATTTCAGCAGTCTGTATGTCAGGCTCTTTTCAACATTTTCCAGAGAGAAAATCATGTGCATATAGCAATTTCCATGAGCAGGAGACTGCATAAGTAGGTCTTTAATTTAGACAAATAGAGTTCTTGTGATTGCAGATTGCTTCAAGGCTGGGATTTTCAAAACCAGTCATTAACTCTCCTCCTCCTACCCAGTCTCATCTGGGGCTTGACACTCTGCATTTTTCCTATCTGAATAGCTCTTACACTACAGCAGAGACGCTATTTGTAGGAATTTCACAAGGAATTCTGGATCCTTACCCTCCAAACTGGCAAGGGGTTTTAAGGGAGGTTGATTATCCCACTCAGTGATTGTCACTTATGGGACATTTTCTGTGATTCAATGTTACCCGTTTTAAAGTGATGCTGGTGTCACATTCATAGCCCACCCACTGAAAGTCTATAAATGCATGGTATAATCCATTCATATAAAAGAGGAAAGAAGAAAGAAAGAAAGGGAGGAAGGGAAGGGAAGGGGAGGGGAGGAAGGGAGGAAGGGAGGAAGGAAGGAGCAACTCTCTGATGTCATTTTGTCATTTCATCAAACTTTTAGCTCACTGAAAACAAAATAGTTTCTTTGGGTCTTCATCAGGTTTTTAAAAAGTGGGTTTCTACATATGTGAGCATCTGTGAGTGCCCACATTCTTGTGCTTAATTTACTCCTTTATATTCATACAATAGCAATATACAACAAGAATTTTAAATTTGTCTCAATGATAAATTTTCATGCATGAATTTTTCCCATTAAACAAGTTTTATTTATTTGTTTTCAATTCTCCTTTATGTTAGAATAAAATGTTGATGGATATTGGTTTGCATAGATTTCATGAGAAGTTGAAGACATGATTTAATATTTTCTATTGTGATGCAGGAAAAGGTTTTAAGAAACCTGGCAGCATTCAAGATGTCTTACCATTGCTATACTGAAAATCATTACAGTCTTATATGTTACTTTGCTTTTTTTTCTTTGTTTTCAAGTTTTGCTTTTTTTGTATGACCAGGCTTAAATTTAAAAATAAAAAAAAATTAAGCTAAAACTTCATTAACCTAGACAACATGGTTTTTCGGACAGTAACTTTTAAATCAGTGAAAACTGAACTGGTGCTGGTCTGCAGTACAGTCACCTGTTCTCCCCTTCCACACTCGGGTTGTTGCCGTCACCCAGTTTATCTGTAGGGGGCAATCCCTAACAAGAAATCCTCGGTCTCTCGTTTTGTCCAAGTGCTTTCAGAAAAGCTGCAATGAAAAGACTGACTTAACAATACCAACTAGAAGTCCAGCCCTTGAATTATAGCCCTTTGTAGTGTATTTTTAGTGTTTAAGCTGAGAATTATCTGCTATACTCTAAAAATCTGAGTAGATGGCTGTCCTGACCTTTCAGGCTATTCAGATCTCCCCAGATGAGCATCCTCCCTTTGTACTTTGGGGGCTGCACTATTTCCTGCCTCACCTAACACAGTGATGCATGGCAGGCACACACACAGACCCACAGAGCACCAAAGGAAGGAAGGTTAGAGGCACACTAACCCCTCCATGGAGAGAGCATGGAATAAGGGGTAAAAATCAGTTGTCACTTTATTTCCCAGTGAGAAAACTCTACCTAAAATGAGCACTTTTCTTTCAAAAGAAACAGGCCCTAAGATTAGGCAGTTTGTGTGTAGTTGTTGGCTGTGCTAAGCATTATGCAAGGACTGGCTCACCAGTGTGTGCCTCAGAACAGGAAACCTTGTGAATGAGAGAAAAAGGATGACAAAGAGGAAATTGCTTTAGGATAAAATGTCAGAAAAATGCTTGCACCTCACCTTGGCTTTGTCAGAGCTGGTGAAACTAATGGAATTTGCTGAAGAGTTCAAATGATAATAGCAGCAGGCATCATGTTGAATAAGAGCAGAATGGAAACATATTCAGGAAGGGTAGAGCAGGGAAATCTTCACTTTCTCCACAATGATTTTGTTGAGTATTCTGCTATTCAAATATAATATCAGAGAGCTTAAGAAACTTAATACCTGTGTTCCTAATACAGGTATTCTGACAGATAACTGTCATCTGAATCATTAACATATTTAGACCAGAAATATAGAGAAACCTCCATGATAATATACCCGAGAGAGTTCACTGCTACTGCCTGGCTCAGTAAAAGAGCTGCAAAATCTCTTTGATAAGGCTTTGAAGCAGTCAGAGCTTTGCAGTGGATCTGCCCAGACCTTCTCCTCTAAGTCTAGGCAGAGGAACTCCCCAGAGGCCAGAAAGCTTTTGCATTAGAAAGAAAACACCAGCAGTTTTTATTCAAATATAAAACCAAATAATTAACTTCTTAATCAGACAACAGACGATTACTGGGGAAGACAGAACATAAATTAAAAAATAGTTATATAAAACTTGTTTTTCTGCCTGCACATCTGTGCAATGCAGATGCTTCAGCCAGCTCGGTGACTGCAGCTCTGAGCTGCAGCAAACTGGCTCATCCCTTGGGCCATCCCTGCCCCCCCTCCTGCCTGCTCTCTCCTCCTTCCTCCTGCCTTGGCTGAGGCCCTGCCTCCTGCATCACCCAAGTGCCAACATTACTTTCCTAAGCATGGACTCACTAAATAGCTCTTCTGCTCCTTGCAGTCCTGTCTGGTTTTTCCCTTGATCAGCAAGATTGCCAGTAACCCACCTTTTTTTTTTTTTTTTTAATTAGCAACAGCAGCATAGAGGCACTTCTGTATTGGAATAGCATTTGACACAATTTAAAACAGACTTCCTGCCAGAAAGCCACGCTACTGCCTTCTTAGCTTTGCCCTTCTGTATGACCCAAGCAGAATCCCATGAAGTGAATCTTCCTTGATCTTTCTTTAAGTCTCACTGCACATAGCCAAGAGGATTTTCTCTTTAATGCTCATGCATGGCATGAAACATGAATATTAATAGGCGAGAAGAGGAAATTAAATTCAGATACAAGATTTTTCTTATTGCTTTTGATTGTTTGAAGTGAAAATACAAAATGCAAATATGAAGCTACTACAAACAATAACCAATAAAAGATAAAAGTCTATTACTAGATTGTGGTAGTGAAAAAGATAGCAGCAGCATACATGAATTGAAGTTTAGAAGTGACTTCAATTCCCATTCAAGCAAAATCATGTCCTCTAGCACAGGAAAAAAACCAAAACCCAGAACTAAATTTACAGATTGAAGTAGTTGTGCATTGGTGTCAAGAATATATTTAGAATGCAGTATTCCTTAGAGGCTGCTTTTTGTGTCATACGGTATCAGATCCCAGTGTGTTAGAGGGGAAGCAACATTTCTCTGTAGGGTTTCTGATGCTGGGATGCTCCTCAGTGGTTTATTAACATAATTTCTTGGTCTTCCTTAAATTCAGTCTTTAGCAGCTGTTCTAAGGGATTCTTTGTCACCATCCATGTCTGCATATATGTTGCCTCCAATGTCCTTTTTAAAACATCTTTCTGTTTGAATGAGATGTGATCATTAAATTCTACATAATCAAACACCCTCACTTTGAGTCACCAGAAGGCAAATGCATTCAATGCTCTGTACTGTAAACTTCCTGAAGTAAAAGAAAGACATTCCACAAATGTTTATCTTCTCTAAGAAACAGTTATGATATGTTTTGAGCTACTACTCAAATATGTTTTGAATTACAAATGAGTAGGTGCTCTTTGAAGAATCCTGGAAGTCTTTAGACAATTAAATTGCACCTTGCAACAAACAAAGCACATTGTTGTTTGAAGTAAGACTAACCAGTACTTAAAGGCTAACGCTGGGCACTGGGACATTTCTTGATGTGTTGCAGATGCTTTGTTCAGCTTTGTTCACCTTGGCTTTCCAGGATATGATAAATCTGTGACCTGTGCAGGTGTCTGGGGGAGATAACTCATGGACAGCTGTACTTGGGAACTTCAGCAGTAAGGCCCACACAAGCATCTAACAGACTTACACTTCAACAACAGGCTGGCTGTATTCAGAGACAACATATTCCTAACATCCCAGCAGGTTTGAATCACACTTAAAACTGCTTTTAAGTGTAAGTGCTTTTAAGTGCAAATTAGAAATGATTAGGAGCAATTGATTTTCAGCACTGTCAAAACAGCAAAAGTAGGAGGAGATTTTTCCATATATTTAATTTGGAAAATAATTCATGTAAGTTATAAAAAGCTTTGGTGATTGCTGGAAGGTCTCACATTTTTCCTCAAATTGCTTTAAACCTGTTATTGATAAACAAGTTTTTGAGGAATACATGATTTCAAAACTCTTTAGAAGATGAAGGGGCAGGCAGTTTCTTGATAACTACACAAGAAACTTTTTAAGCTCCTGTGTGACAGCCAGTGGATCTATTTGGGTCACTCTATCACTAATGAAATGCACTTGCCTCCAGAAAGCAGAACTGCAGCTGTTTTGCCATATCTGTAACAAAATCAGAAGAGTTTAGCATAAAATCTCAACTAATACCCTCTGAAGTTTAAACAAGAGGAGAAAAGCATGAAATTTGGAAGACAGAATGATGACCTAGAAATTCAGCTCTCCCTCTTTTACAAAAGGGACACAAATTCTTCAGGCATCTCACCTGAGGAATGGCTTTCAGGCCAGCAGAATGGCCAGGGGAATCCTGCTGCATTATTGATCCATTGCAGATAAAAAGGGATAGAGGCACATACTGGAATCACCAAAGCTGCTCCCGAGGAAAGAGATCAAAGCACATTTTTGGTGCTGTTTTGGACAGATTACCTTTCTTAGAGATGAAATAACGGCTTTTTGTTGCTGCATAGCCTGTGTGACTTTTAGTGCAGTTGTTCCATCATGACTCTATTAGCCTGCCACAAGCTCCCCCATCATGAAGCCTCCCACTTCATGCACAAGTGCTCCTACCTCCCATTTAGGTTCACAGGCAGGTTGCTCAATTTAGAATTATGGTGTGGAACCTGGGAACTAGCAAGTTTTCAGCCTTGATGGAAGAGCAGCAGTGCTGTGAGGTCAAGGCAAACAGCAGACTCTGCAGTGGCCTGCCATGATCAGTCAAAGGCCTGAGCTGCACACAATTGTTCCTTGCAATTTCCCCTCTTGACTGCAATCCCATGAGGGATCGTGTGGGCACTCCTAATATTGCTCAAGTTTTATGAAATCAAAGGATTACATTGAGTTTAGATCAGCTGTGTCATCTTGAACTTCTCAGAGCAAAAAGAATGCATTGTCAGAAGCAGAGAGAAGTACAGTCCTGGAGGTTTAACCTGGAGGGGATGTGATCCTTAAAAACAATGTATTTTTAAAGAACATAAGACCTTGGAATGTGATTGCAATAGAATATGAAGAGGCACAAAGCACTGACAGAGCAGCAGCTGGCAAAGAACTGCTCGCTGCAAGTGCTGTGAGAGGGAGGCCTGAAAAAGCACAACTGTGACTTTCCAAAGCACCCCAGACCAAGTGCATCAGGGTTACTGTGCCTTTAGGACAGATTACATCTTCTGGCTCTCAGGTCCTGCCAAGCAGCAAACTCAGTGAAAATTAAGGAATAGAGGCCTTGTCATTCACAGAAATTAAATGCTATCACTGGCCTCCCTCTCTTTTGTACAGCTCCCTCTCAGAGATGGAAGCTCACATCCTCTCTTCCACTCCTCTGACTTCAAGAAGTGATTTTGAACTCCTGCTTCAGGAACATGCACTGAAACGTTACCCTAAGGACTGCTCAGGAGACTCCAGACCCTGTTGCTCATCTTTCCTGTGAGAACAGTGGTTGCCTAGTTAGACCACTTTTTTCCATTCCTAATTTAAAAAGTGTTATCAGCAAAGTAGCCCAGAATCTGCCCAAATCTCCCCATCCCACTGCCTTTTTATTGCATTAAATGAGGATGTCTTGCTCTCTTCCTCTTGTTTCTGTGGTTTTGTTTTTACATGTGCAGCAGGTATGAAACATTCACTCTATTTTGATTGAGGATGAAGGTTAATTGGAACCCAATGATGAAGGACCTTCACTACCATCCCCAGCAGCACAGCACTGCTGGCATATCATGTAGTGACACACTGTCTAAACAGGCATAAGCAGCCTCCTGTGCTCAGTAATATCCTTCACATTTCCTCCATGTCTTCTACACATTTCCTCAAGAAAGTCTTCTTTCATCAGGAATAATTTTTAGTCCTTGACATCCATCAGTAAACATCAAAATTGGAAAGGATGTATTCTTCATCTTAAAACAAAGAAAATATATGAGAAAATTATATTTTATATCCCTGAATATTAGAGAACACTTTATCTCAGAATTCTGAAGTGATAATATTTTAATGAAATGCACTCTTAATTCCCCATTGGGATTCCCATTGTTTTAATAAAATGTAATTGCAAATGAGACAGACAATAACTACTGCTCTGTTTTCATCTGTTATCTCCACTAGGCAAGTTTTAAAAAATGTGAAAGCCCATATTTTCAAGGAGCAGTCACTAATAATCCTAAAAATCATTATTGCTTTAACTTATGCTCCATTTAATTTAGGGATTTTAGGGTTACCCTATATGTGGGCTTTTAACTCCACTATTCTCTCCAGAAATGGTGCCAGATGGAATTAAAAGGCTTTGGTCATTTGCCCAAGTTTCCTGAGTTGTCAAGAGTGTACTGAGAGTTCTGATGGGACTGCAGATGTCTAGAAATCCCAGAAAAATGGCCAATGATCACAGGAAGAGCAAAACCATA
The DNA here is from genome assembly GCA_013398405.1 of Pheucticus melanocephalus. Lineage (NCBI taxonomy): Eukaryota > Metazoa > Chordata > Aves > Passeriformes > Cardinalidae > Pheucticus > Pheucticus melanocephalus. The sequence continues at coordinate 804,335 of VZSJ01003463.1, read as the reverse complement.
TTGCATTAAGTAAAAATATTCCCATGACATTTATATACTATGCTGCACCACACACAGTCTTTTATTATTCTGGTCTTAAAAATTTAAAAAAATAATCCAACATACACCCTGTGAAATAGAAAAGAAAGCCAAAAATCAAGTACCTGGCAGTAGCAAAGACTTTGCACCGAGGATCACCATACTCTGGGCCTGACAGTTTACTCACTTTTTATTCTATCTCAATGAAAAATCCTAGCTATAAGGTACTGATAATAAATATTTATAGAATATCTCATAATTTCCCATAGTATTTTGCAAAAATTACGATCAACTTAATTTTGCTGTTGTCTGTTATGAATAAACAGAGATAATTCAGAAATTAATAACTTAACATCAAACAGCTTGTACAGGCTTGGCAATTCTTTTTTGGGCTAAAAAGTTAATGTATTATCCTAAAAAGGAAAAAGCCAAATATACTTGTTGTTGTTGAAAGCACTTCCCAGTTGCTTTCCTCTGGTAAAAATGACCTCTGGTTGTCCTGTAACCCCCTAAATCCTCTTACCTGGATTCTCAGCCCATGTAGAGTGTATGAAAGCAATTACAAAGTGGCTTCTCTCAGCAGGTTATCTGCCTATCAAACTGTCAAGGTGAGTGGTCATTTCCAAGGACATACTGATTTTCCCACACCTGAATGTGCCCTTTTTTAGGATAGTGATATGATGGGTGGGTGCATGGCAGATTAATTGCCCAGTGACAGCCTAAGTGGCTGCAGTTCAGTGATGTGTGAAGGGATCCTGCTGTAAAACCTGCTCCAGCAGAACAGAGGACTCAGGTGACCTGAGGGCTCATTCCTATTTCCCATGTCCAGAACTGAGTTACAGAGCTGGTAAATCAAAGCAGTATCCTTTTACGAGGGAAATTTTCTAGGTGTAATTGCTATTAATTATGTGGAAGTCTGCAATTTATTTGTAGAACTTAAGGCAGTACTATTGCCTGTTACTAGATGTGTCTAAATGCCAGTATTTCATTTGCTGCAAAGTATAATCTGAATTGCTAATCCAATGACTTTCAAGTGAATTTGTTAGTTACTTAACTGGAGATGTAGAAGAGAGTGGCAGGAGCTGAGGGTCATAATTTCATCACCCTTTATGAAGTGGTTTAGATAATGGTCTGTTATGCACTGCAGGTGTATCTAAAGTATATCATCATGTTTTCATCTCCCTGGGCTCTGGCATAGTGCATTTCTGTGTCCACTTCTGATGAGTCATTTCCCTTCTTGTTGCTCAGAGGACCATCACAGAAGAATATGATGCCTTGCCCTTTATAAAGTGAGAGGACCAGGCACTTGTTGCCCAATTGCCAGGGGCAAAGGAAGTTCAAAAACCCGTTTCCACTCTGTTCTTCTGTGTATTACAGTGTGGTAGTACAAGAGACAATGACAGAAATCTCATCTCTTCCATTTGTTGTGTTCCCATAAGAAACAAATCGCTACCAAAAAAAACCAAAATCAAACTCCTAAGAAAACCACTGTTTTCTGTTTTGAGATTTAAGAAGCAAAGATCAGAACATGATGGTTGTGGCTGGCATATATTTATGGAAGAAGGATAATGAGGATATTCCATAAAAAGAGCTGCTACTGCTCTGAAGCTGTGGGTCAGTCACACACCAAGTTGTTGCCTTGTGCTTGTGATAAAAAATGTTTGCTATTTTCATGTGCAGTTGAAGGAAGTGGCAAATGCAACTAATCCTCACCCTGCAATGAAAGAGCATAAATAAAACAGGAAAGTGGCATGAGTTTTCAGCTTTAGCCAAAGCACTCCAATGTGATTTTCTGCATGTTCTTGGTAATAAGCCACTGCAGCCACCCCAAGTGCCTCCAGGGTGCAGATGGTCACAGCAAGGGCCATGTTTAGAAAAGTCATTAACATAATCTAGCCAGAGGAAGAAAAATGACCCATCTCCATAATGAAGAGCCAAGTCATGGAAGATGTGAATGTCACTCTCTGTCACAATAACAGAAAAGTTTTGGGAAGTGACCAGAGGGTGTTTCAGCACACAGAGAGGCCTCACAAATAGAAATTAATTCTTGGATCAGAGTAAGCACTAGATTGGTTTGAAGAAGTTATTAACTCTCCTGTTAAATCACCCTGCCATATCTGCTTGCCAAAAATACAAATGAGTGCAACAGCTGTCTTCAATAGAGAGCTCCAATTGATCACATGGGGTCACTGGAGAGAGAAATTAATCTCTGAACCTCCTGAGACAGGACCAAGATAGCATCCAAAGATTCAGGAGTTTAGGAAGATAGTACACAGGAAAGCTTTGTGTAAATTTGTATGATCTTACTGTGTTAATTTCCAGCAATACACAAACCCTCCAGCCAGCAGAGTTCAGCAAGGCTTTCCTGATCCCTCAAGTAAGAAAGTGCTTCAGCAACAATCCATCTTTACAGTGTAACACAAGTGCAGGTGGGCAATCCTTCCCAGCAGGGCACATTTCCCATTGTGGTGACAACAGAGGATTTTAGGTGAACTCATTGAATTTTTACTGCTCAAAACCACACTGAAATCTAAAATTGCAGCAATGAGATTATAAATTGTAGTGATTTTGGAGTAGCTTGGGAGCTGGTAATACTCCTTGAAGGACACTGAGAGGGAATACATTACAAAACTCCCTCTGACATTTACTGCAACCACGTGGCTGTTCATCTCCTCAGGGAGAGAAGAGGGGAGGGAGTCTCTATGAAATCTCCTCCTCAGTGCTGCTCTTGGCTTTGTGAAATATCCCTAACAGGCCTTGATTAAAACTATTGGGAAAATAAACACAAATACATATAAATGCACTTAGGAGTATTGCCTCAGTATTAAATGGGGGAAAATCCCAAACATTTTCAAGGCATGATTATTATTTCACAATGGCTCTTATCCTCCCTTACCTAAATTAAGTAGTAAATAAAGGATAACTTTAATTATGACTTTGGGCAGCAGGCAAAGATAGAATCCCAGTGCTGGTCAGTAACAAAATATGAACTACAAATCACCACATTTGTTTAAAAAAAAATCACACACTTACATGTTGCTTCATCCCAGTAATATCAAATACTTGCTTTAGGAATGTAATTGCCTTTTGAAGAGATCTGACTTTTCAAACTCAGGCAGTTGCCCATAAATGCAACCACACATCTATTCTGGCTATTAAGGAAGGGTAGACTTTAGGCATTTAGAGCTCCTGTCTCTCCCTCAGATACAGGACAAATCACTTACATTATTATTACATCACAAAGGTCCACATTATAGTGGCAGAAATTACAATTTCCCACATGTATCGCAACATAATTTTGTCAAGAACCAGGTCTTTAATCCTAAGTTACAGAATACTAAGTTATTCAATTATTTTCTAACATTCTTCATGGGTTTCCAAAACTAAATTTCTCTCTAGAACTCCTTGAACCCTGAAATGAGAGTAAAATTTCTATGAGGAGTGTGCTGTGATTTTCTGTTTTATACCACATTTTACTACCTCATTACTCCTCCTTGTAGATAGTGTTGTGGGAAAATATTTTTGGCCTCTTCAGTAGAAACATTTGTCTGCTTGACAGGTATTCCCAACAGTTATTTTTATCAACTGGAGTGATTTTCTTGAGTTTAACTTTCCTGCATGGTTAGATGGACAGATAGACATATATATAGATTCATGTATACAAATAAACTCACTTCCCTGTTGAAAGCAATTATAAATATGTATTCTTTGAAATTAAAAATGCTCATTGATTTTAGCATATTTTCATATTATATCTCTTTAAATGACTGGTTACTTTTTAATTTTAGTCTTACGAGTCAATTGCTATGTCCCTTCACTCTTGCCTGATCTCAATATATATTTTATTTTGATAAGAATTCTTGTGTCTTTCAATCTGTAGAAATCTTTATTACAGGAGATACAGAACTCTCCTTTTGCTAAACAGGAACTGTATAAACTCAGAAAATTCATATTGAATACATTTCATTTCCACTCACCACACTTTAAATTAATGTTACAATGTTGGTCTTGCAATCATTGCTATTTTTCATTTCTTTCTTTGGCTATAACTTCTCTCTCACAGTGAGTGGAATTTCATTTTCAAATCCAGTTTTGCTAATCCCATCCTGCACCATACTTTTCAATTCATCCACTGAAGACTGATTTGAAGTTAAATAAACTTATTTCTCATAGCAACTACATCAAAGTTTCTATAATTCTTTACTATCCAACTCTGAAGAATGTGACATTCTGAAAGTAATTTTTCCTTCCCATGGGATATTTATCTGTATTTTCTTCTTGTTACGGTTCAAATTCTCCATCTTCCAAAGCAAAACAGCAAGACTGTAGCAGAATGAGGAGTTAAATTATTTCTTACATGCATGTTGGTTCAGAAACAATATTTTTTCCCACAGCATGCTGCTTTGGTACAATTATGATTTTAGGATAAATAAGAGTTACTGTATAGAGATCCTGTACAGACACATGTGATTATTGTTTTCCAGCTCCTAATCCTTTAAAATTCTATTTACCCTTGTTTCTATTTATTTTGTTTATTGTCTCATACTGCATGCTCTTCCAAGCAGAGATTAGTTCACAGATATGCACAGCCTCCAGCATAAAGGATGCCATCTCCAATCAGAGCCTCTAGGCCCTCCTGTAATACAAATAATAAACATTACCAGAAATTTCTATCCCTTTGACTTGCTGCCATATTCAAGCACGGGCTTGCTATGAGTTGAACAAATTTGTGGCATTGGCTGCATTCTGGCACTTTATAAATCTGTCAACCCTTCAAATTCCTTAGGACATAAAACAAAACAGCTTCCCAAATGAGCTGTTCTAAGCCTAATGGACACCCTGCCCGAGCTGCTGCAGTTTGAAGGCAATTATTATTTTCTTGGGGAAACATCCAAGCAGCCTCTTCAGTCTAGTGTTTAACACACAGCACTTGGTGCTTTTTTCTGTATGGACTGGGAAGAAGCGTGAATTTATATTGTGGATCACTTGTACATCCAGCACACAAGCAAAAAATAGTGTTATCTCTGCAAAACTGTAGGAATACAAAAACTGAGTCCTTCCATTTTGTACAAATTTGAGAAATCACAAAAAAATCAACAGTAGCAGAACTCCTTCCAGTCTGTTTGAAAATAGAACAGTAACTAAACTCAGAAAAAGAGTTGTTAAGGGTTTTTCCACAATACTTTTTAATTATAACTTGAAATATCCCTAAGTATTGAAACATTGTGGTATTTTGCTAATCAACTGCAATAAGTATTTTTGTGTATGTGTTGAACACATTGAGAAAAGATTAGAAGTCTTTATATAAAATTAATCTTACAGTTGTGTCTCAGTCACAGCTGAGGGTCCAAATTCCAGCCTGTAATTAGGACAAAACTGTCTTAGCCAGAAGAAGCTCAGAAGAAAGTTGCATTATTTTAGGGATGCAAATGACCAAAAAACCTGGTGAGAATAGCAAAGGGCTGAGATGTTTTTGTCTGTGATCTTATTTCAGAGTTTGGTTTTATCACTATGTGGTCAGAGTGCTCCACATTTCACATGTCCCAAGGAGCTTTATCCCTCAGAATTCCACTCTTGTAACTGGACTGTAATTAGACCACGTGAATTTCAGCCTGTACACACAAACACTGACACAAATGCACTTCCAAAAATTTGTTTTCAGTGAGTGAGAAAATAACTTCCCCACAGTTCAGCTTTACTTTTGTTCTGGCAATGCTCACACCTATTGCTTTGTACATCCTGAAACTGTGCCACATGGATCAAACACACAGCTGCCCTGAAACTCAGCTGAAAGGCTACTCAACATAAAGGTGATAAAACAACATAAAATCTCTTTCTTACTATCAAGGAAAGGAACACAAGAGTAGGCAATAATAGCTATGAAAGCTAATTTTTACAGTTGTATATATAATTACTTGTCCACTTTAATAAATAAAAACAACCCCTCAAATAT
>VZSJ01003463.1:768425-798354 GCA_013398405.1 Pheucticus melanocephalus | reverse complement strand
AGCATGGTTTTGAGGAATCAAAGGCAGATATTTATGTAAGAGGCACACATGGAATCACATTCTGGAGTTCTTTCTCCCTTTCAAACTACAGTTTTACTAAGATTTTGATAATAAAAGAAATGCACTGCATTGCAAAGGTTTTCTGAGAGGTTTTTCCTGAGTTTTTGTGGAGTTTGTTTTGTTTGGTTGTTTTTTTTTCCTGAGGTTTTATTTTCTGGCCAATGTAAAAAACGTTGATTTAAAAAAAATATTCCACTCTTATTAAAAATATTTTGAAGGTATATAAGAAAAAAAAAGGGGTTTTTTTTTGTTTGTGGGGTTTTTTCCTGAGGTCTTTTTAAGGACAATTTGTGATGCTGCCTTTATATCACAATATGGATTTTTCTTTTTTTTTTCCAAAAATCGAAAGTGAAACATTTAAAGGAACTTGCCTGGCTGTTATGTCATTCCTGGTTCACAATGATCAAGTTGCCAATGTTCCTTGGGAATAAAGATTCTGCCATGCTACTCATCCAGTGATGGCACAGTGATATTAATAACCAGTGGTTTTTACATCATGACAAGTGTTTCAGAAGAGCATCCCTATGAAACTGAGCCCTCAGGGCAGTGTCTGCACAGAATCCAAGGGAAATCCAATGCCCAGGGAATGGAATCCAGCTCACCATGGTGAGAATGCTGATCCCACACCTGTGCCAAGCCCTGCACACAATGTGCACCTGGGTGCACCTGTTTCAGGCAATTGAAGCAATCAATTACAATGGTGATTAGTTTATTCCACAGAAGAGCTACTTGTTAGGCAATTTGATTTCCTTATGCTGGCTATTATTTTGGAAAGTGAGAACAAGAGATAAGCAAGCTTTCTCAGAAGAAAAGGTAAAACAATAATTAATAAGATGTTACTAGGTACCACTATTGCAAATGGCTAACCTTTATCAGCAATTTTCAGGACACCACCACTCAGCAGGTATGGAACCATGCTGAACCAGTGTGGGAACCCATAAAAATTAGAGGGTTTTAGGAAAGTGGTAAAAAGACAAGCCCCATACAGCGGATTTGTGAACAGTGCTAAAGCAGCAGGAAAAGATATCTAAGCTGTAATGGAGACATGAGAAATAGAACAATAGAAAGCCAAACTACATAGCTCTAAGTTGCAATAAGTTTATTTAGTATATATTTAGAAGGTTAATCATGAATAGAGGTCTGTGCTTTGTCTCTTATAAATGAGCTATTGTGTTTGAGAATAAGCCACCATTGTTTTAACCAAAGCCACGTGTGCTTAAGGTGACTGGATAGAACTACTGTCAGTATGCTCTTGCTCCATGTAGTTGGCTGAAATAGCTTTATGGTATGCTGTAACATTAAGTTTCTTTGGCCTGCTTCCTGGATAGCGAGCTGTCTGCATCTCTCTGTTGTCATGATCATGTAATGAGACTGATGCTGAAAAAATCAACAGCTTTAGGCACTATCCCAGCAGCCCTGTCCTGAATCAGGATTGAATCAGGAATTCAACTCCTCTGCTGCTTCACAGCTGAGCCTGAAACTGGTTTATACAAGACCTAACAACAAGCCTCATAAAACTTGGAGAAACAGAGAAAAACTTCCAAAAATACATCATCTTACAGAATCTAAGCGCCTGCTTACTCTGCAGAAGTAAAAGTGGAAACACGTTCAAACTTCACAGAGATCCCCAACAGCCGTGCCAGGACACCAGGGACTCCTGCAAGGTAAATATTTGCTGAGATAGCAGGAACAAAATGCTTCAGCAAATTAATCAGAAAGGTTTTGGCAAGTTCTCACGGGCACAAGGTGCTTTAAGATTTGTAGTTCCAACATGCCATTTGGCAAATACTTTTCCTGTGATTGCTTTTCAGAACATGCTCAGCATCAAAAACAGCTCAGCATTCCAACCTGCAAATGTCAGAAAGCTCTTCCAGGAGCAAAATCACACTTTGAAGTCTTTAACATCTATGACAGCAATGCTAGCATGCTGTAGAAATGGTTGTTTAAAAAAAATAAGAAATAAAAAGGAATAAAGGAAATAAGATGGAAAAAAAAAATAACCAACCCCAAGCTTAGCAAAGGAAACAGTTTAAAAGAGCGCAGTGACTGAGACTCTTTAACAGATCCTGTTCTTTTAACCACTTGAGAATCTATGAAAAGAATTATTAGGATTTCAGCAAAACAAAGTTTTTATAGCTTCAGAAGACTTTCATAGTCAGTAGGGTGCATCATAATAAATAAATAAACACATTTGTTACTCTGCTGGAAATTAGATTGTTCCCTATTGAATATGTTTTAAAAAACTCCATGAAAACCACCTCCATAAGAAGTAATGCAATGTGTGAATTTGTAGGTTAGTTAAATTCCCAAAGAACAGACTCATATTCTGATTTATACCTTAAGGAAACATGGTTGCAAATTTTAAGAGGTATAAGAAGGACAAAGGGCTTACAGATGGAAATAAACAACACCCAAGCATATGCCATAAATAAACCTCAGTCAATAAGAACAGCCAAGACTGCTGCTGTTTCATACTGTCACTAAGCAAAAGAAGATCTGAAAAGTGATTCAAAATACTACAATTTTGTTAGTCTTTATTTGTTTAAAAAGTGTTGGCATTATACTCAAAACAAAAATGCTAATTTTTCAATTCTGTGTACGCACCAGACCTAGAATAGCAAAAATATATGGCATCCTTCTCAGATCTTGGTCTTCCTTTTTTTTATTTATTGACAAATTACATCACCTAAGAGGAAATTTGAAGTTTGCAGGAAAATGAAGAGTCAGCACTTTAAACATATTGAATTTTTATGGTAGACAAAACCTCAATTATTCATTCTGCCACTGTTTTACCTGAACCAGATGCATGGAGGTGTGTGTAACTCTATTAATAATTTTGACATAGCTGTAGCTTTGTTTTTTTCCATATAGTCAACTGATCAGCTTGACACTGTAAACTGTCCCTGACTTTATTTTCTGTTGTAAAATACTGCAAGACAACATTTTCCTGATGGCAATAATTAATGTGGGATGTGTTACTCACTATTCAGATTGGTGAACCCCAAAACCAGTCCTGGATTGAAGACAAAATTAACTTTTTCAGATATCATACTTGTTCATAAGCTTCAGAATGTAAAACTAAGCCAGAAACTGTTGCAGATTAGGTTTTTGTTTAATGAAAATTCTTTCTAATGGTGCTCTGAAAGTCACTTGAAAGGTCTGATTTGCTAAAGTGGTAGCATTCTCTAAAATCCATTTATAGATGCCATCAGTGGAACTGTTAACAAGACCTAGAGGTTTCTGAATACCTCTGAACACTCATCTCCTAAAATACCACAGAGCTTCTGCCATGGGATCACAAAGTCAGCAAACATTGGTGCCAATCCTGCAATCTCCTCTTTCATAAGGCTTCAAATAAAAGAGATTCTGCACTTAAACTGACCTCCACTAAGAAAAAAATAAAGAACTAGTACCCAAGAATTTCTTAGCTTCCCAATATCATGACAGAAACTCTCACATTAACAAGAAACCTATTAGGAGGCTATAGCAAAACTTGACAACTAACACCATTAGAACATAATTTTTCTTAGTTTTGCTCTAGTCTGTAAGTTCTCCTTACTGATTATTACCATTTTGACCACATACTGCTATGTCTAATCAAATTTCAGATTAATTTGTTCCTATTTTGCAGCCAAAACCAGCAAAATTTTGATTCAGAAATTCCAAGTTTTCGCTCTGTTGGTATTCCCCTTTGTATGAATCAGAATTTAACATGAATGGAATCCTCCTCTGCTGTAGCCTCACAGAATCACAGGATCAGCTGAGCTGGAAGGGACCCACAAGGGTCACAGAGCTCAACCCTGAGCCCTGCTCAGGACATCCCCAAGAGTCACACCCTGTGCACTGAGAGTCTTGTCCAAAGGTTTCTTGAATTCAGATCATTAAAGAATTAAAAAAGGATTTATATCTGTATTCCAATGGGTTATTCCATTGGATCACTGGACCTATAGAACTCAGATGAATGAGTGGCAAGGAATGACCATCTCTGGGAGATGGAGCATGCTCCAGGAGGCACCTACAACTCCTCTGAGGGAGCAGTGGACACTGGGACAGGTTCTCATTGTCCCTGTGCAGCTGGCATAACTGACAAGTGGCAAATTCTTTCCAAAAAGTCTACAAGAGCAAATATTCCTTGTAAATTTACAACTTTGCAAGACATCCAAAATCCAGGTGTGCTTTCCTGTCAGAACCTCAACCACGAACTAGAGCTGATCTGGCTGTCTCTATTAGAACCTTTACTAATGGACTCTGCAGAACATAAAACTTTTAAGTCACTAAGAAAGTTACTCATTATTTACCTTCTGCCCCAGAAATTAATATGACCAATTTAGTTCTTGTTTGTTGAAATATTTTAAAAATCCTGGGCCCTTTCTGCAAAATTAAGAAATAAACAGGATTGCACAGAGTAAAAGCCACAGAGAATGAGAGCTCTGGCAGAGCAAAGGAAACTACCCAGCCCCAGCCCAGCTCTGACACCAGATGCTTGCTCATGTTTGTGGTCTTCCACCTAAGACTTACATTTCAGTAATCATATAAAACCAAATCTAGCTTATTCAGATAGTCATAAGATAAAGTGAACTTACTATTGAAAAAATAAAGTAATGCCATTTATATTGCATTGCTCTCAGGGAAGTTATCTTAAATCAAGGTGTTTGAAAACAATTACAGTAACTCATGGCCAGAGCTGAGCCTGCTTTAAATTCAGCTAGTTTAACATTTTTATCATCAAAGAGAGGCTGCAGTTCTCCACATGAAAGATCACAAGAAGGATGGTGTTTAAATATCATCAATCCTGGTCATGAAAACATTTCAAAAAATTTTGTGGAGAATGTTAAGCGAGGGAATAATAGCCTTGTCTTTCTTACAGTTGTAGCAAGTTACCAATTCAGCTTTTTTAAGACAGGGACTTAAATAAAAACTAAATATAAATAAATGCTTTGACAAAGATGGCAAAGGAAAGACAATGGAGTTATTTTTAAAAACAGAAAAATACATCTGTCACTAAAGTGAACTTCTATTGACATTGCTTTAATCTGAGAAATTTATTCTCTCACAAATTTCAGAAAAACAATGAAAATTATAAAGCTAATAATGAAGGTAGTAATAGATATTTCTAGAAAACACACATTATGTGAAACTTTAGAAATTAATGTAGATATTTGTAAATACAGAATTTTTCTCTGTTACCTCTGTCATATTGGATTTGGGAGGCATTAAATAGCAAACAATGCACATTTCAGCCACTGCAGCTCAGCTATAGTATCCTAAAAGAGAATCTGTTGATCCATTTTTCCATGGAAAATTGTCACTCCTTTATCTGAAGAGCACATCAAAATTCACAGGAGTTGGCCACAACAAGAAGAAAATAATTGCTTCTCTTTAGAATTGACTCCTATTTCAGTGGGACCTGTAGATCACACAGGCACCCAGATGTGTGCTAGGTGAGGAGACTGCTTTTGGCAAGCTTCTGGATGTTTGGATGGCTTGAAAAATTGACACTGCCCACAGTATTTCAGAGATGGTGGAAGAACTCCACAAGCACCACATAGAATTGATCTTCACGGGGCACAAGAATTAGCAAAAAATATTAGGTAAGGAAGATAATTTCCTAAGACAGTTTAGAGAAGCTGTAGAAATCCTAACAAAAGCAGCTCTCAGGCAGAGACAATGGCCAGTTGTTATCTGGCTGTTACTTATATTAAAGAATTTTCTCACAATGTTTTGTGAAGTCCTCAATTCATGTAACTCTGGGGTACCCATGGCTGTGGTGTCATAGCACTTGTTCTGGCAGACTGCTTTTCACCCTTTTTGTGTTTTGGTGTTTGTGTATTTATTCCCCTGCATAATATAATCTACTGTCTGTACTGTGTGTGTTTTCAGGCACCTAAGCATTCCTTACATGCACAGAACTTTCAGAAGTGTAATAAAAACAAACTGAGTTCTCCCAGCTGGTTGTATAGCAGTAATTAAGTAAAAACTGCAATTCCCAAGGTGTACTCATTTCTGCTAATACCATCAGTACTGCTGCTGCATGCTCAAGCAGGTTAACAAACACAATCACATTAGCTTTTGTTCTTCCACAACAGCAGGGCTGAATCTTTGTTAGGCACGAAATAATGAGGAAACATGGAAGAAGAATGGAATGTGATAGGTTTATGTCAGCTGAACACGCAGTCTCTATCATTATTTGAAAAATAAATAAAGAAAAAGAAAAAAAAAGATAGGATTGGCTGAGAAATTTTAAAAAGCCAATCCATCTTCTAGCTTTGCAGTCAGTTGGATATGAGAGCTACTGGTTTGACATCAAAGGATTGTGTGATATTTGTAAAGGTAAGAGCAGAATTAATTCTCTGGTTGTAAACCAAATGTATTTCCCGAGATGGGAGAAGAAATAAAAGGAACAGATGTTCCACATCTAGAATGTAAAGAAGTTAATTGGAAAACATCAGGAACCAGAGAATTGTGACATTTTTAAGTGGGGAGGGGAGGCACAAAAGGATGACTAGTTATGTCTAGTCTAAAGTAGGAATGTTTCTTGAAAGTATTATATTTATTGGGTTGGTTTTTTTTTACTTTTTAAAATAATGTCAGATCAACAATCATTTCTGAATGTCATTAAGCTACAGAAAAGGACATTTCAAATCTGCATGATGATTTTTTTACCTCATGCACACAGATAAGCACACCTACATCAGGTAGCATAGCTTCTAAGTAAGGGACACTAAAATGCTGAAACCTTCTAATCATCACAGAGTCCAATTCTTAAAGAAACAGGATCTAAGTGAAGACCAACAGAGTTCTGCCCCAGCTTTATGCACAGTGATTTCTTCTGACACACTCACTTATCAAAGTGCATTACCTGTCATCCAGCTTGCTTTCTTGGTACCTAATCATGTATTTGTCTGCTTTCAGCAGATGTCTCTGCAGTGATGCATTCAGAAAAGGATTTTGGGAAGAGCTCCAACTCCTGTATTGAAATGTCCAAGATTTAAAATACAGCATTTCCCTCTAAATTGTAGCTGCCTACATCTTGCCATCTTTCGCCTTTGACACAAAATATTCTCCTGAAACATCTCCTGCAGGGACCATCTCAGTTTGTGGTTTACACCTGAGTGTCTCAAAATATGGGCAAAAGTCTTTTGGGGATCTTTACATAGATTTTTGCTTATTTGAAGTTATTTTATTTGCATTTATTAACATATAAAAGTGCTAATTTCCTCCCACTACAGTTTTCCTTTTCCAGTCTCTGAAACCACTTCCCTGAGACCAGTCTGGAGCATTTCTCCAATCACATCTCTTCAGTAAAGCCTTGTGGAGCAGACTGTCTTGCTGGCCTCTAGAGGAACATTTCTACCACTGCTGCCCTACCTTGCTGGCCTCAGGAGGGACATTTTTTTCCACTGTTGCCAGCACTGCTTGTGTTTTATGGGAGGAGATGCACGGGAACACTCAACAATGAAGCATCTTGACAAACAGCCCTTGTACTGCTGCAATTACCATATCTCTTGATTGTCAGGAAATAGGCTCTTGATAAACATGTGGTTTCATTGTTTACCCACGTTTGTTTTCAATTAAAGTCAGAAACCTATAATGTGCATTAGCAACACTGCTCAGCTTGGTTTGAAATAGGCAGGTAATTAATGATTAGACTATTTATTTAAGACAATCTCTGGAGACTTCAGGGACAGTAATCCAAGATAACAAGGCTTGTTAGAAGGCTAGAGGAAGAGCAGTTTCTTCAGGTATTTTTCCTCCTGTCCAATTCTTGTGCTTTAGGTATCTTTAATTTAATTTTGGCTAGACATCCTAGAGATGTCCAATGTCCACAGCCCTTCCCTGCACTCTGTATCATGAGACACAGAGCTGGGCAAATGATAATCTCTAAACTGTTCCACTGCAATCATTTTTGCTAAGCTGCTAGGCTGGTCATTCTGTTGATTTTTGCCAGGCTACCACTTGGTAGTTCCTTTCACCCACAACAAGTTTTCTTCATAGTGTATTTGATTCAGTTAGAGAAAAGTTGTACAGACTTGGGTATGACAGATACATATTCCCACCATGTACATAAAGTGTGTGTACAAATGCACACACATACAAAATGTACATATATTTGAAAATAAGCTATAATTTTCATATTAGTACATGGCTAAGTGCTCATGTTTCCTGTATACAAAACAAAGTCAATCAGTTACTGACATCATTCCAAGATCAAAGTCACATTTCCAAGATACTTTCTGTCTCTGTGCATTATACATACACCATGTTCCTTTTTTAGGCTAATGTGACTCATTTTTGTTTTGAAGTTGCTCATTCATTTGCATAACTGGAAGTTGTGCCTATGTGCCTGAGGAAGAGCAGCTCTTTATATAAAAATTATTTCATGTTTTCATATTAGAAAACACATGGTCATTATTCCCAATAGACAAAAATTGCTTATTAAAGAGGCCAAAAAATAACAGCCTTTAAAACATCCTAATTGCAGCCTAGATTGCTTCCTTTACTGAAATAACAAAGACAAAATCATAACATGTATGTAATTTAATAGAGTGATTCACTGAACTTCTAGAATCATATGGCTATAAGACAATAATATAATGTTGTTCAGCCACATCTGTTGTCATTAATTTCCCTCCCCCTGAATTCTGTGGAAAGACAGCCCCCTCAATTGCACTGTCTGAGCTTATTCCTATTTATTCAGTAGGAGTTGGGCTTTGTCCTTAGCAGCGTGCACAGTGGAATTTGAGACCAGGATTTGCTTTGAAAGTTTAAGAATGGGAACTTTTCTCTGACTTGGCCACAATTATCATGCAGGGGATGAAATTCTGTTTAAATCATGACTTTCTGCAAAAGAACATGAAATGAAGTGGTTGATTTCATGATTTGGAATAGCTCACTGGTGTCATTCTTACACTGTTGCCTGTACGTTCCTTGATGAAGTTGGCCTTAATGAAGCAAATATTTTCTCTCAAATCACATTTATATTGAAAATATTAATCTGAAATATTTTTGATATCAGAAACATATTTGTACAAAAATTTAGGAAGTGTTCTTTAAGTAAATGTGCATCCAGGGACTCATTCTTTCTGTTTCAACACAGATATTGCCTGTTGGACTGTGCATTTATTTATTATGAAAACTTAATACTAAGATGATAGTAGAAAGTTTTGGCAGACACCACTTGTTTTCAGAAGCAATGTGGGAGCTGGCCTGCAACAACATAACAATTCTTAGTGGGAATTCTCCAAAACTTTTGTGGCACACAAAAAATTAAAAGCATTAAAACCTCAGAGGAAGATGTCAGTGGTTTAGGGACACAAACACAGTGATGGATTCCAATGCTCAAAGGTAGAAGCTTTACCTCCTGAGGTTTACTGACCTTTAGTGCAGCTTCAGCTTCTCTGGGGCATGCCCTGCTGAGAGTTTGCCAATTTTCAGGTAAGGACACAAGTGCATTTTGTGCTGTGTGGCAGCTGCACATCCCCACAGGGATGTACCCATAGGATGACAGACACATAAATTTTCTGTTTAATCAGAAAGAAATAGGACAGTCAGTCCTTACTGAGCTTCTGCATTTAAGTCAATGCTTGTAATTTCACTTTGGACTGTAAACTATTGTATCAAATGGACAGAAAAACTTTCCACTACAAATGCAGCATTGAATTCTGTATGTTTTTGTTACAATCATGTGTAACTACCTCAGCTATTATCTAACAAACAAACCATTACAGTCAATTCCATGAAGTTGTCTTGAACTGGCTCTCCACAAAGCACACTCTCTTTCAAATATAGCCTGCATTTTGCCAGTCAGTGTGTGTATTTAATTTTTAAGTGGTATTTCAGAGAGAGATGAACTTTTGATATTCTAGAATCACAACCCTAACATCTTTCATTAAAACAGCATTATTTTGTGCAAATAGTCTGTCAGAAATCCTGCACAGCTATCTAAAACAACCCTGTTTCTTAGATTCAGTTTTATATTTCTATTTCCAGAGCATGCCCAATTTCATCAGCAAAGCAGGACAGCAGATAATTGTGGGCAGCTCTGCATGTACTTCTAAAATAAGATAAACATAAATTTAAAGCAAAAGAAGAGGAAGAAAAATAATGTTAAAAAGATGTTGAGTAGCAAAATAATAAATAAACACACATGCACAATTGTACTGGTAAAGACAGATGAAATAATGGAACTATTCCAACTTCAGCTGAATTGCAGGTAGAAAACTACAGCTGAAAAAGAGAGCAATTTCCCCTCTACTTTTTGAGAGGTGAGCAAATCCTAACTCTTTCCACTAACTCCTCCTTGTTCAAGCTCCCACCAGTGGGAGCCCAGAATTAGAGAGATTTCACAATTCTGAGATTCAGACTTAGCTCATGAGGGATAGAAGGGATGGGATCATCTGGAAAAAAACCGCACTACCAATCACATTTGTAATGTCAGAGCATCAGTCAGAGAAATTACCCATTTAGCTTTCCTCACCCTCAGCCAATTCTCTTTTTTTTAAACCACCATGTGACACCTATTGGCAAAAGCCTCCTGCACTGGTAAAGTGCACAGCCATGGTTACCACAGAAATTTTAAGGAGATCATAAAATATATTCCCAGAAAGATGGCAATAAAATGAATAATGGGCAGAATTCGTGCCAGAAAGTTCTGTTCTAACAGTTCCATGTATTGATCCACATAGCAGAATATCAGTGTTTAATCTGGTTGAAATTAAACCATTTAATATAAAATCCACTTGTAGAAAATGCCTAGCAAGCAGAAAATGGGCCAGGAGATATTTTCATTTCAAAATACCATACATGGATGAATTATTGTTCATTCATGTTAAATATACAATTGAGAAAGAACATTTACCCATTACATAGTATAGGAATTATTTACATTTTGTTATTTACACCATTTGGAAAGCTATATTCAAAAAGAGTTTGGGGGCATGGTTCAGGAAAAACAGAAATAATATTGGCCATCCTATCTACTTCTAGCTATCCTGCAAGATTTTATTTTAAAATTATACCTCTGTGAATACCTAATACAGCTACACATAGCTCTTAATCATCTATTGCTTACCACTCAGGTGCTGACTAAATAATAAATAAGGAAATTTTTACAGCTAACACTCAATCACAGTATCTTTCAAAACTCAGCGTGTTCCAGTCCCACTGCCTGGTCTGGATAAATGGGAAATACATTTCAGTTTCTCCAAGCACTGGATGAAATTAGGAAGTATCTGAAGTCCTTTTTTAGCAATAGTTGTTCATTACATTCAGTTTTGTTTATTTTCTTATTTGTTTCTTTTCTCTGCCGCATCATTGATTTAGGAACGTTCATAGAAGGGAGAGTTTTGAAAGTAAAGAAATGAAATGTTTTCTGGAAACAGGTCTTCAAGATATTATGGATTTTCTCACTCCTCAGAAATGCTGCATCCTAATTCTGCAAGTTTTTTACCATCCAGTGTTTTAGAATTTTGGAATAGAAGTTTTGTTGTCAATTGTGCCACAGGAAATATATTTCCTCCCTATTTTGAAAAGGCAATTTGGTCCTAAGTATTGGGTAAACCTGCCCCTCCTGCCTTAGCCTGAAGAAAAATGTAATTTCTTTTTCTTTTAAAAGTATTGGATTGGTAAATACCCTGCTCCTGCAGTGCATGGATTGACTCTTCATCATTACCTAGCTTTCTTATTTTTCTCACTGTAAAAAAAAGAATCAAACAAAACCAATGCAAAACACCTGGTGACTTAATTTCACTACTTTCCAGTTCTGGGAGACAATAAACCTTTGCAAATATAGCCAAATATGTATAATCTAGAGTTAGAACACCAGAAAACAATGAGGCAAATGAATAAATAAGTTAACAAGTATTTAAATTTACTGGAATTTAATAGAGTTGATTTAAATAAGCAAATATATTTGCCTGTAGGATTGTGGGATTAGGACATGCATCTTTAATTGGATAGATTTTCTGTAGTTTTAAATATTTACCCAGATATTTTCACTCAGTTCAATTTTGTAGATTTCCATAAATGAGACCTGTAGTTAGTAACTTGCACAGTGTTTCTTGGCAAATAAATTTTAGATCCAATTTAAAGTCTCCCTCCATTTAGTGGGAGATGTTTTTATTATTAAGAACAGGCCTCTGGATTTTTCATATATTTATTAAAGGCAGATGAATAATTTATATAAGAAGGTACCATTCACTATAACAATCTAATGCCTTTGATCTGTTTCTAATTTCAGTGGAAGACTAGACTGGAAGTATAGTTTTGTGAAACCAGTTTAAGTGCTAAAATCCTGAGCATATCTTTATGAATAACTGCAAAGAAATGTTGTCATCCTATTGCAGAAGTTCCATACCTTCTTGGTGATTTCTTATGGGCATCTCCTCACAGCACTGACTCCTTCACAGCACAGCCAACAAACCCCAGCTCTCTTCTCCACCAGCTTTTGTAGCCCTCATCCTCACTGGACACAGCTGTGCCCTGTTGAGGACAGGCCTGCTCCTAATCTTTGGTGATTGGTACAGCTGCAGCTCCTCAGGGGTGAGATTGACTTCTGCACTATCTTCATTTTCTTACATTCTATCCCTCCACAAAGAAACACATAATTAAAAAGTTTTTCCTGTAAACAGGTATCTTTTCTAAAATGTATTAATGATTAATTCAATTTGCGTTACAATTTTAATATGAAACAAATAAGAAGTTATTCCTAAGTAGATAGCAGTTGATATTTAAAACACACAAATTCCTCTTTTGTCTGATTTGCTAGGAACATGGTTGTATCAGCTTGCTTGCTGGCAAATTACACACAAGTGCTTTGCCATACTTGAAGCTTGTAATTTAGAAATTATTTTTTCACAAACACCAGTGGCATTACAGATCTATTGTATAGTCTTGCTACAAAATTAAAAGGAATGAATCTTGTCAGAAGAAAATACCACATGGAAAATATTCTCAGAAACACATTAGTGATACTTACTTGGAATCAGTTTGATATAATGAACTCATTATATGTCCATATCTGAAACCTTAGACAGATCAATAAAGTGAACACAGGCTTTATGCTCTTGTTATGAAAAAACCATTACCATTAGGGGCAACAGCATGTTTTGCAAGTTAGAAAAGTGGAATATATTCAACAAACTGACAAGAAAGGCAGAAAAATTCTTTCCACTTGTTTTCTTATCTTTCCTTGTCCCATGATGTGCTACAAGGATTCTTTTTAATGAATGAGCTTCAAAGGCCTTTAACTGGCTTTTGAATGGGTAGATATTACTGCAAATGCAGGTAATATTTGGGCGAGATTTAGATTAAAAAAACAGAACACACTTTTGGTATAGCTGAAATTCCAAAGTGTAGCTTGAAGTTTTTGGTCTTTGACTCTTCCCTGGCGCCGGTGTATTCTCAGAGACTGGACAAAGAAACAAAAATCTTCTGTCTATATAAAAACAAAAGTAACTATGGTTCAACATCATCCATCAACCATCTCTTCTCCCTATGAAAATTAACTATGAGAAGCCTGTGAAATGTCACAACTACAGTCTCATTGTAGGCTTGAAAATACATGATACAAAATATATTTTTCATAATATATCACTGCTTCTTTCTCTTCCATCAGTTTCTGGATGGCAAAAGAAACTTCTCTCTCTCTTTTTTTTTTTTACTGAAAAACACATTGCTCTGTCTTCTGTCCTTTCAAAAGTTTCACTGGATTGTGCATATCACACACAGGATATATTTGATTTCTATTTCCTAGCCAGTCAATGCTTTCAGAGTGCTTTAATACATATTTGTACTGTGGGGCTAAATACTAGACAGGGAACCAGTGATTCCCAACGTTTACAGACACTATTCCAACTTCAAACACAAATTCAGTGACAAAACCATTCAGAACAATCCCTGACAACTTGTCATGCAAAACCAAGAGCAAACAAAACCAAAATCAACTTCTAATCCACTTTTTTTTTTAAATCTTCCCCAACACCTGTCTATAAAATACATTTAAATTTTTGATTGCATGCAGATCTCAGTGGTGTTCAGTTTGACTTTCAGATGTCTAGAGCTTTAGCATTTTGAGGATTTATATCTCTTTGTTTTCCTGATTTATTTATAAAGAGCATGAGGCGTTTCCTTCTCTCCTGTAGACCTGAGAGCTGTATGTGCAAGTCTTTTGAAACTATCAAGTTGTGCAGTGATTGAGTAATAAGCAAATTATTACATCAAAGCTATTTTCAACTTTGCTTGCAGCAATCATTCAGAGACTGTCATTTAAGCTTTTTTTTCTTTTAAAGAGCTTCCATTCTTCTACAGATGTCAAAAGTAAATGATAATAAATAAAAAGGGGTTTCCATCCTGCTTTCTCTTAATTTGACCCTAGCTGAGGCAGTGACGTGTGTAATGTTGAGGAACAATTAATGGCAGTAACAGCAGTCTGGCACCAGCAAGAATGACTTTGATCATTTTCTGTTTGTCTATACAGTGTCTGGCAGGAAATATAAATAGCAATTATATTGGAAAGGCTGTAAGAATTGACTTATTAATTTAGATTTCAGACTATTTTAGAGCATGGCTTTCTCCAAAAACCATTTCTGTTCAGCAAAATCTCAGCTGAGCTTCCCAAAGTAGAAACAACATCCTGTTTTCTTTGCTTCTGATGCTAGTGATGTTTGGCAGAGGGAGACATTAAAAAGCCATGTTGATGCCCTACATCAGTTTGGTGCACTTTTCTTATGTTGGCTTACAGTGTTAAGGAGAGAGAGGGAGAACCCCTCACAACTAGTGAGATTGACTGTATTGCTCAAAAAGCAAAGAACTCAAGATGTTTTGATTCAGCTATTTAAACAAAGTTCTCATGACAAGTACTTTCAGTATTGGTTGTACTGGTCTGCATCAGCCAATTTTTGAAGAGGGCCCCCTCCTCACCCACTTTTTGGGGAATTCAGTAACATTTAATAAAAGACAAATTAAAAAAACCCTCCCTATTCTGAGCATGAGCTTTAAGGACTCCCTAAGCCTCAAATTTGTGAAGATATTAAATAGGAACAAGTCATAAGAAACCCCAAATGTTTCAGCTGCTTCCAACCTTCAAATTGTTCTTGAAAGGGAAGAAATCCCAATCACAGAGGAAGTGTTGAAAGCATTAATATGACATTAATTACCAGATTATGCTTAGTCAAGCTTTGTCTTCCACCTTGTGCATCATCCAAATCATTGGCTTCTGTTGAAACCTTAGCACAACAGAAGCTTTGCAGAAGAAAAATGGTTCCAAATTGTAATAACTGACTCCATAGCAGGGATTGCAATCCTCTGGCTATCTGCTCTGGGCTGGAAGTTTCAGTTTTCAGGTTCAGTTTCTAGCTCCTCTAGAGAGTTAGAGAGCCTTTGGGGCAGTGATGAGAGTCTGCAGTGCTGGATTCCTCAGACATGAGTTTCTGTAACTCAGATCCTGCTCAAAGGGAGACAGGAATGTGTTAGGAGAATATATTAAGACTGTGAAGAATTCAGACATTACAGTAGCAAAATAAGTAAAAATATCTTCAACTGCAGAAGGCTGTTGGCCTTCTCATTGGCCAAGAATATTTCAGTTTACTCTTTATGCTACAATATTTCTTTAATGATATTGCAGTGGAGAAAATTAGTATGGGGAGTTGATTATACCGTATGGTGTTTTGTTTCTAAATGAAGATGTTTGGATTGCCAGCTCAAAGCACTGCAGTGCTGCTGAAATTCAACAGACAGCTACAAAGGAGCATATGGGGAGGTCTTTTAACAAACTGAAAACAATGTTGATTATTTATATTTCCTTGGAGAACAACTGGCAGGTCAGAACCCTAATCAAAGAGGTGGGGCAGAAATACCATATGTCTTCCAAAATTACACCAGTTCCAGGGAGCACATTCCACAACTGGGCATCAAAAGGATGGAAAGCAAGAATGATCATGAATTAGGTATCAAACCCCAGGTATCAATGCTAATAATGAAGACAGCATTCTGAATTCCAAACACCATACTGTACTGAGTAGTTTTGAATCAAGTCTGCATTGTCAGGTCATCTAAACCCTTCTTAGTTGTGTATGTGTATTAAATATTATAATTAACATCCACAAAAAGCAAACAATTAAAAGCAGTGCAACATATGATTAATTTCCTTTAATTTGTGGTAGGTACAACACTTGAAAACCAGAAAATAACTGTTGAATCAAACAAGAAATATTCCTCTTCCTGCACTGATCCCCTCAAATGTCATTCAAAATTAGGGCACTTGAATTTATATGAAACCTCTGCAGAAGGGTACAAGACATATTCATATGTAGGTTTGATTTTTTGAAGCACTAAAAAGAGCTGTGAACCAATTTCTTCAGTATTATGTGCAGATAACTTAGTTGCAAAAGCAGTCTACTGCTTTCCAGAAAATTTTTATGTTGGTAGTGTTATATTTTATTAATGAATACAGAGCCCTTATAGAATTAGGCCAGAAATCCTCCCTAAAACAAAAACTATCATCAGTTTGGCAAATGCAGTTTTGATTTATTCAATTAAATGTATTAATAATGCCAAAATAGATATATGTTTTCTATTTAATTCAAATATCCTATCATAATTATCTTGGTTTATTTGTGAACCAATATAAAATAAATAGACAAAAGAGAAGACGCAGCAAGTTTGTGGGAAATGTAATCATTCCACAAGGTAATTGGATTTGGATGTCCTCTTTCCACACATTTTTATTATTGTGTTAGAATGGGAACTGCTCTGCTAAGTGCAGAAACAGAAAGGAGCCAAAGTCTATTGACTCTGTAGGATCAAGACTCTACTAAAACGCCAGAAATGTCACCCTTCCAAGATAACAAATCAAACTTTTCCTGAAGTTTCTCTCAGAAGATTAGATTGATCAATTCTAGTAAAGACATTTATTTAAACTTTGTTAATACCACACAGCCATTTCTATTTTATTGACTACAAAATTTTGGTTTTACGGTACAGTTTGATTTCTTGAATTTTGACCTTTATACAAGTTTTACCAAAACAGTCATTTGAGGCGGAACTGCAGTACAAATCTTCCAATAAGTTTGCAAATACCCAAAGTTTGAAGGAAGTAATAGTTTCTCTTTCCTCACATTTTGCACCAGCTTATCCATAACTCCCACTAAGGGCATATTTCCTCATTTCAAACCCTCACACAGCAAAAGTATGAAAGATCTATGTTATTTATTCTGATAAGACAGAGAAGAGACTCCAAGTTGGTCTTTAACATGATGAGATATCAGGTCAGAATTTCAGAAGGCTGAAAAACAAATGTGCATGCCATGAACTCCTACTCCAGGTAGGAGCTGACTAGATGTTGGTAGACTGAGGTTTTCAGTTTAGGTGGCACAAAAGACATGGGCACCTTTTTTGATATTTGGAGAGCCCAGTAGGTGAAGAGCCAAAAGGCAAATATGATGGGATTTAAGAATATAAATCCATGGGAAGAGTTAGTCATCTTTTGTGCCCAGAGTTCCTAAAGGGAAGCCTGTACACCTAAAAGGGCATTTCAGTTTTGAGGCAGATAAAGTGCAGGTTTAAACCTGCATGACTCAGATGCAGATTCCCATGCAGTTACAACCACCAAGGACAGCTTACAGCAGTGTACCAAGAACTGCTGTGAATCCCACTCTGCTCTGAGGTTTTGTCACTACATTACTACCAGTACATGCACCAGTGATTTTAAACACTCCTATCATGATTTGTAGCACAGACTTGTGAGGGCCTCAACCCTACAGAGATCTTACCACATGGTTTGTTTTAAGAAGTTTCTTATTGCAACAACCAAGTCTCCGGTAGCACATTCATAGCAAACAATCTGCTTTCATGGTAACTATTCCCAGTTCTGCCACTTAGCTGCAGAATGATCTGAAGCATCATTGTGCTTTGGATTCTTTCAGCATAAAACTGGACTGGAATATTATTTCTTAAGCCCCAGAAGTACTCTAAGACCTATGAAAATTTTGCAAGTGTACACAGATGAACATGTACAAAAATAGGCACAGGCAGCTTCTTTAATGTCCCTTTTAGTCCTTAGTCACGACAGAACCTGTTCTCACACACTGGTACCAGTAGCAGTGGTGACAGATTTCATGAGGATGCTTTTATCCTCATATTTAGCTGATGATCTACAAATATAAACCACTAAAAATGACAAGAGAAATATTTTTAATCCAGGTGCTGATGGGAGTGGGTGGAAAGGAGAGTAGAGCTGGGATGGAAGAAATATAAAACCATGTGAATTAAGGGAACATTTTACTGGTTGTTCACTAGAGAAATAGTGTTGAAATCTCCCACCATGTGGGGCAGAGTATATCAGTATGATGTTAGATATCGAAGCTCCTTCAGTCCTTCAGATGAATTCATGTTTCTAATTTCATGGAGGGAATGAAAATTGATCAGCAAAGATGAATTATGTACACTGAAGCTACAGCATAATTCAACATTTGTTATCATCTGTTATTTCAGGATTCCAATATGCATTTCTATGGAAAGAGCTCCCTGTTACTACAGAGAATCTTTGAACAGATGCAGAGTAATATCCAATAATAAATACTAAATATATTTGAACCTCCAAGCATACATTCCTTCTAATTGCAGTTCCTGGTAATAAGTTTATAATATTTAACTCTAGTTTAGCACATTTCATTAGGAAGTATATAAACTTAGCATAACAAATGGCAAAATTCTTGCTCTAACTTCAGCAGATTGAGGCATTAAGAAGTGACATTCACTGAACTGCAAACAAGCTTCTTGAGCCCACTTGGGTCCTCTGTCACCCAAGCCCCCAGTAAGGCTTCAAAGGTAAAACCAAGTGTCAGAATAGAGTAAGATCCACTCAAATCTGGCATTTATAGAGTACTGAAAGTCAAGAGAATTAACATAACAGTGAGAGAGAAACATTACAAGGAGAAAGAAAGTTACTTAGATGTGGTAAAGCAGATTAAAGAGTGAATTTTAATGATTAATCTTGCATATGATAAGGCTTAGGAAGCAATCCACAAAAACCTAACTGTGCCACTAATCCATGCTAATGGTAATGATACCCAAAACCCAAGCTACATATTGCTTATTATATATTGTCTGGACATGCTGAGTTAGAAAGTTCCTACCATAAAAGGATTGCGGTCAAAAGCAATGAAATACAGACTATCCATAATATCCCACATAAATGAGATGGAATATGACAATGTGACAATGCATGTGTCAATATGACGCTGCATGCACCAAGGATTCTGCACTCATTCTAAGAGAAGTTATAGTCTCTCCCTGCAGATTTGGGTTCTAGTTTTTATGTGTTTTTTGGTTTTTTGTTTATTTGTTTCTTTTTTTTTTGTCTAGGGAGGAAAACAAAAACCAAGCTTTTAGACAAGGGATGATTTTGTTCAAACATTAACTTAGCTGGCAAGCTGTGGGAAAGGCATATAGGAAACTTATTGTTTTTAACATAGCTTTGGGTCAGTAAGCTTCTTTGATTAGAAAATGGGAAATATTCCAGAATTGCAACAGCAAATCTGCCACTGTCATCATTTTTCCACAGCTCATGGTAGCAATTATATTTTGGCATATATGAGTTCAATTCTAATTGATGACAATATGAATGCCCCAGGAAAACAGAGGTGAGGATATTGTCTCGGGAAATTGTAGCTTCCACAGTAAATTTTAGAAGTGCTTATGACAGCAGGCTGAATTATGCCTATGTCCTTCACTTCAGGTGATATTTGTCAGATTTTCCCTTTTGACTGCTCAACCAGCCCATTTTAGGGATGTTTCACCTCATGTGATGCTTATTCCTTACTCTGATATTTATGCAGGATCTTTCATGAGTGCAAGTTCCATTTCCACATTAACATTATGATTCAACATAGCTGACTGTGTCCAAGGAAGCATGCCAAGATACATAAATCCAAAACCCTTTGGAAAGTACATGGACAGACAAGGAAAAATAAAAATTCCAGCTGCTCAGTGAGAATGTATTCTGACAGCTATTGCATGTCCTTCAGAAAAGGACTGGTAGTAACCTCCACTTTCCTGTCTCATTTCAACACCTCAGTGGAGACATCTGAGACCTCACAAAGAGATAAATGGAGCATTAACTAATGTCCCCATTGAGCAGACATTATTTGACTTTACTGTAAATTTACTTGCTAAAGCAGAGCTTTAAAAAAAAAAAATCATAGAGGCATGGTTGCTATGTACAGGCCAAAGCTAATCCCAAGAAATTCAGTTTAGAGCGGACCATAAAGGGAAAATCTCACTCCCCTTGTGCCCAGGCACCCAAGTACCACGGTCACTTTAAAGAACAATACTCATTTCAAGAGAGATGCAGGATTACCTCAGGCAGGGGACCAAAAATGGTCCATAAAAGGATTTTTTTGTATGAGAAGTCCCACAGTTGTTGGCTGAGCATTGCAAGTGTCATGCTCCATCACATGGGGTTTTTTTGCCTTGAAGCAGATTTTTTTTTCATTAATACCTTTTCTATACTTTTATATTATATTGATCTCTCTGCCTGATCTATTTAAAACACTCTGTGTGCTGTCCTCCCTGAGATTTGATTGTGGAAGATAATTTTAGAATAGAAGAGTACTCCCATGTTTATTTTCATCAGGATTTGAATCAAGATTTTTTTAAATCCACCAAGAACCTAAACTCCCAGGCTGTTGGCAACAAAACAGGCATTTTCTTGCCTTTCCCAAAACTAATGCTCATACAAATTGCTTTTAGGTGTCTATTACCAACATCCACTTTTTCAAATGACTGCAATTTTAAAGTTTTCTTACCAAAAGAACACCTGTTGTTGTCACACAACTCAAAAAAAACCCCAAACAAACAAACACTAAAAATACCCACTAAAAAAAAAACCCAAAAAATTCCACACTAAAAAAACCTCCAGAAAATTCACAAAGAAAATGAGATGTGAAATAAATAATCTAATATGAAGAATATGAAAAATTTCATTTACTTCTCATTTTCATTTTTTTTACTTCTAATTTGTCAGAACAGAATCACATTTGAACGTGTTTACTTTCACATCTGTACAATTTTGGGGGTTTTTCTTATGTTTTCTGCTGTTTTAGTAATATTTCTAAAAACTATTTTGACTAGGAATATCAATGCAGGCATTTGATTTCTGGTACTGTTTATAAAAAGCCAAAGACCAGCACAACCAACAAGCACATGCTGATTTCTATGCAAATCAGATCAGTTTGCAGCCCCCATCTGAGTTTTGTCCTTGAGGAATGGTTCTGATCCAGAGCAGAATTATATTTACTGAAACCTGACTTTCATGTGCATGACCCAAGAAAATATCTTTTCAGTGGGGAACTATTTTCTGCAGCAGCTCTGAATGGTAACGTGCAGAAACTTTGAAATCACCTGAGAACATGGTCCTTCCCTCTCACTCCCCATTTTTTTTCCCCAGAAACTATTTGGTGTAAGTTTATTTAATTTTAAGTCATCTTTCAAAATAATCTCATATCCATTATTCACTTTTCACACAACAATCACTTGTACCTTAAAATCTTCATGCATCAGTCCATGGTCTGGGATTTGACTGTCAGAAAGTGACCTCTAGGTACAATGAAAGAAAAAAAGAAGGAAAACAAAGAGTTTGGGTTAGTTCTGCATCCTAAAGGTAAATTTCTGGCCCCATTGAGCAAAGTGCTCCTAACTCAGAGGCTTTTGAGATATTGAAGTCCTAACTCAAAGTCACAGAATATGTGACAGAAGGGAAGGAAAAGGAGGGAAGAAGGGAGGAGAGGGGGAGGCAGGAATAGAAAGGCAGGAATAATGTAAGAAAAGTTGTGCTATAGGTGAAAGTAAAAAAGCAGAAAGTGGCTCAAAGTCTATCTGTAATTTAGACCTCAGTGTCTGTGCCCAGAGGAGGGGTCTTGGTCTGCAGGGCCTCAAAGCACAGCCTGAAATCAGAATGCAGCAAAGTCCTTTGGAAGTTACTGCCAGAGTGTTTGCAGGGAGAAGAGAAAAAGGCAGCTTTAGAGCAATAGCCAAGAAATTACCTGCCCTTAGGACATGGGGAAAGTCAGGAAACTGAATGGCTCAGACCATCCCAGGTGCCAGAGGAGGAGGGAGCAGTGCTGGGCACTCTCAGCAGCCCTGGGCTGGAGGCTGCACCTTCAGTCACTTCAGCGAGGCCAAAGAAAGTTGCTGCTTTTCCCAAATGGAGCAGAATAAGAGAAAGGAACCAAAAATTTGAGCAGCAAGAGAGAGGTGTAGCTTTTAAAATCAAATTTGAAAGAATTAGGCCCTTTGAATGCTTTTTAAAAAAAAAAAAAAACTGTGCTACGCCGATTTCCCAACCTCATGGCTTGGAAACAGGGATTTCAATACTTTTGGGTATTTCAGGCTCAATACACTTGAAATTAATATACTTTGTTTCTGCATCATGCTGAAGCAAAACTGCTCCTACAACATCCTTCAACAGAGCAACAATTCTTGACAGAAAACTATTCCATTTTAAGTGTAAGCCTTCTTAAATATTTTCCTGTACAATCATTCCTCTTTCAGTGTAAGAACTGTTGCTCTGAATAAGGCTGACAAGGATCCTGTTGAATTTAATAAGTGTTTTCCTAGACTACAACAAGGTCTCTTTTTGATATTTGCATAATCCTTGCTTTGCTCCTACACATTTGCTAAATAGAGCCAAGCCATAGTCCTTTTCAGGCATATTTTAGAAACACAGATCTATGTTAAAAACCAGCTAGCATACTAGCTGGAGACTGGAAAGTTATATTATGTATTACAATAAAGGAAGGCAAAAAGTAATGTTTGGTAAAGTAAATCTTCATCTTGAACCCTTGTATTCAATATCAAGAGAAAAGCAGAGGTCTAAGACACTGATTATACAAATTATTGCATATAGAAGAGTTCAGAGGTCTCAATAAAGCTCTGTGGTACTGCCCACATATATTAGGTTACAGTGGAATTTGACTTATTATTCCCAAATGAATGAAATAAGATGCAGATTTCTTTCTCTTTTTTCTTACTTTTCTGAAAATTAATCCAAGCTCTATAATTGCTTATCTTAAAGCAAAACCAAACCAATCTTCCCCAGATTGCTTCCACTCTTCCACTGCTTTTTCCCCCAATACTTAGATGTGACAAAGAGACTGATACACCCTTCACTTCAAATTGTGTTACTTACCACATGTACATCAGCAAAAATGTATTGCTCTTTCCTCTTATCTCCACATATCATCGTTTAATTTTTTTATGCATAGAAAAAATCCTTTACATTTACAGCAAAACAAGTGCCACCAGCTGCTGCTGAGGGTTGGCCAAGTTCAGTCACAGAAGTTAGATACCAATACAGTTGTTTTGCCAGTGCTACTGCTGAGATAAAAGAGGTTGATGTTTGATATTATCTGACTTTCAAAACCACACTCCTAGCAGCATAATTCACATCAGATGGTGCTGCCAGACTACTGGCAACATGTGAAAAATATAAAATCAATTCTTTCTGGGCTACTTTTGAATAAGATAAATGAGAACTCCTTTTCCAGTATTAATTGCTAATTGGAATTATATTTTATACAGAAAGTCCATGTAATCCTTAAAAAGCATAAGAGATTCTCCTCGTGCTGCCCTCCACTATAATTGATGAGACATGTATAATATCAGAGAAAATCAGAATATCTGGAATATTTGTTTCTGTACAATATCTGCCCAACAATTTCACAACTGCCATTTCTTTAAAATTCGGGGATTGATTCACAGACAAGAGAAGTTTATGGGAGGAAAAAGCCCTTTTCTTCATGAGGGCATAAAGCCACTCAAAGAAGCCCCTCATGGTTATGAAACAAGAGGTTGCTGCTTGTTCCTCTGATTGCAATGAAACATACCTGCCTATATTTATTATGCAACTGTTTGAATTGTCCCTACAAAAGAAAAAAGAGAAGCTTTAAAGTGCAAAACAGCAGCCAGCTGCACTTGCACCAGTCTGCTGAAGCTCCTACAAATGCATTTGGGGTCCATAAAAACACAAAGCTAACGTGGCAAATACCAATATCCTTATAAGAACTTTCGCAATATTTATCTTGTTTTTCCTCATGGCCTTTAGTGGCATTTGTTGAAAAAATATTAGACAACCAATTTCTTTAAAATAAAATCAAACTGAAGAGGCAGAAATTTCCAGTCTTCCTAAAACTAGAAAAACCTTGGAAATTCTATACAAACATAACATGAAGGTTCAGTGAATTTCCTAAGATCTCAGGACTTATTGACAAATCAAGATTTCTTTTCCTTCTGTTTGTAACTAAGAAATTTTTTTCTTCTTTAACTCAAAAATTTCTACTTATTGCTGTGCAGATAAAAAAAATGGTGCTATCAATATTAGTGTCATTAACCAGGAAATCTTTTCTTCTGGTAGTGAAGGTCAGTAATTTAAAGCATTAGAGATGGAAGACATTGCAATAACCCACTTAGATTTTTGATTTGTTTTGTTCAGTTTGTTTATAATTTCATTCAGAAGGAGGCACATATCTTTCAAAAAAATATCCTGACAAGGATGATCTGTGTAGACAGAAAACAAAAACCCTGGAATTTTGCTGAAGGAGACTGAAATGAGGTGAGATGCTTTGACCCAAACCTCTATAACTGAGTTCAGGCTTTTGGAATCTAAAAGGCAACTCTGGGGTGAAAGGGCCAAGTGTATTTTCTCTCCTAGTTAATCAAATATAGATTCTATCAAAATTAATCTCCATAACACAGGTTCTACACACACATGTACTTTCTGAATCAGCCTAGAATTTAATGAGCCAGTAATTAGAAGCCAAACTGAGTGATCTTTCATCTCCTGCTTTTAGTACTGTTTGCTTCCTTCTAGCAATGGTGTTCATTATCTTCTTTTGAATATCAAGTGGGTTTTATTTTTATTTTTTAATTCTCTCAGATAAATTACATGTGTCTAATGCACTTAGATAATTCAGAGAGAAGATTTTTCCAGTGTTGACCTTTGCAAAGGTCTCTTTGCCATCTGTTTTTTTATATTTAATTAGTGTTTTTTTCCTTCTTGCAGCAATCTTTCAAAGAATGAAATAAATGACTATAATTATCACTATCACTTTGCCCTTATTTGATCTCCTGACCACAGAATCATATTCTGGTGATTACACAGTATTTCCACTGTGGATCAGACATCATAGTTGTTATGTCTATTAATCTTGATTAAAAAAAATATAAGATAGATTTTCCTTCTCTCCTCAGGTAAACTCTTCATCCATATCAGAAAAAAACCACAACATTTCATGGTTATTTATTCTCTTTTTCTTGTTCTTGCAGTACTTTCCTCACATCTTTCTGTTAATCCAAAAAAAAAAAAAAGGAAGTGCTTGCATATTGTTCAATTCACGTCCACTGCTGGTGATACATCATTTCTGATATCTAAATGTGATCTAAAATAATACAAACACAAACTTAATATCAGAGATTAGATTGGGCACTTCATTCTTCAGCTGCTGACTGACAAAATGGAAATCTGCTCCTGGGAGATATGTCCCCTTTAAGGCAATTATTCTCTGCACAGCAGTCTAAGCAAAATACATTCATTCTAAACAAAAACCCTGGGTCAAAATTCCTCTCACTAGTTAATAACATTATTTCATGTGTCAGCCAATGGGGGTTCTTCGGTGTTGTTTTTATTTTTGATGATTTTTTTTTTCTTCTGTTAAGATATGTTCACTTCAGGACAAATTTGTCCATGCCAGGATTTCCAGGGCATCACTTCAGCATGAGATAATTTGGGGCAGTACATGACTGGATAACAGAGTAAAACTGGAGTAGAGCTGTCTGCCATAATAGAAATCAGTCCCTTGTAATAGGAACAAAATGCACAGAGTGGGGGAAGGACCAAAGGAAGGAGTTTGTACATCTACATCTTGGGCAGCCTGTGCTCACTCAGCTGCCATCAGGAGCACCTCAGCTGGAGTTTGTACAGGATGCTGCCTCTCTTCCATATTGTCCAAGAAACCAATGAAAACTGGATCTCATTCCATCCCTTTTTTATAAAAATCTCTGCATTAAGCCTGAATATTTGCTCATTGTTCAGTAACAGGATGAACTTAACCTTTTCAGCACAAATCTCAAAAAATATATATTATTTTTAAAAAGTGTTTAATTTGCTTCCTAATTTTTTCAGAAGATAATGCATACAGAATTAATATTGCTCTAATTAACCAAGCATATGAACTCCTACCTCCTGAAACAAGATTTCAAAGCTTCATAGCAAATATAACCATCCCATAAGCTGGGAGTCTCCATATTTTAATTTCCAGTGGATGCCTTTAGTCTCCATGGAAACTGATCCAAGAGGTTTGAAATGTTACATATTATTTAATATATCTTATATTCACATAAATGTTGCCAGAAGATCTGTCATATCTGCTCAAGTGTAAAGTACCAAGAGAGATAAGTAAAGGAATACATTAAATTGAAACTCATTGTAGCCCATCACTGCTAACACCACTGGCCTTGAAAGATTTTCAATGAGGCTCCTGAGAACAATCCTGAAAAATCAATAATCTCATCAAAAAATGCACCAATTATTATACTGAACAAGCTCATAATAAATCATCATATTCTATAATCATGCCATTGAAGTTTGGATAGACTTTAAACAATTAATGCTTTATTTGTCAGTCAAAATTTAAAAGTTTACTGGGATTAATGAGGCTATTCTTTGATTTCTAACACTTAAAATCTATAAAGATACTTTGGTGATCAAGGAAATAAAAGTATTTGACAGTTTGCTGATATTCATTCAGTTTTCACAAAATAGAGCATTTCATAACCAAATTTCCAGTCACAAGTTGGTTTAAAGGAAAAATAACATTAAACAATGACATTTAAAATTATGCTAAAGATAATAATTGAACTGTTCAAAACATTTCACTTTTTTTTTCTGGATTTAAAACTACTTCTAGCGAAAACTTTGTAATTATGGCACCAATTGTTACATGAGCATCAGCTTCTTTGACAAAAGACAAGAATTTTATCATGAGGATTAGGTAAGCGAATATGTGCAATGCATTGTTTGTGGATGGCTGTGCCCTTTGGACAGCTCCCAGTTTCTGTCCTTTGTGGGAAGTGACCCTGGGCACGTCCAGGGACCCGTGAGAGCAGCAGTGACCCCTGGCCAGTGACTGACCTGCCATGTCAGCTCCTCTCCAAACCTCCCTGGGCCTCTGTCAGCACACAAGTTTAAAAATGTGAAAATAAGGGTTCTGTCATGGAATAACTCACTCCTTTACTCAGCTGAACTATATTGGGTCAAG
This sequence comes from Pheucticus melanocephalus, assembly GCA_013398405.1. Taxonomy (NCBI): domain Eukaryota; kingdom Metazoa; phylum Chordata; class Aves; order Passeriformes; family Cardinalidae; genus Pheucticus; species Pheucticus melanocephalus. The sequence continues at coordinate 770,983 of VZSJ01003463.1, read as the reverse complement.
CAAATTGTCAGGGAAAAGTCCCACCCTGCTGTCAGTGTGAGACTCTAAAGGAAGTCCTGTCAAACCCTTTAATGAAAGGCTGAGGAAATAAAAAGCATCTTGCTTTCACTGCAGCACAAAGAATGGCACAAATTGATCTTCTTTTCATGGAAATGAGAAAAGGCAAGTGTTTTACCTGCCTCATTTTTTAATATTGACATCCAAAATAATTTTAAAGATTGCACAAACTTGTTTCAAGATTGCCTTTGAGAACATTTCTTCCCAAAGAACCAGAGATGATATAAATCTATTGCAACTGAAATTGGTTGTTTAGAGGGGAGAGAGAAATGAAAGAATACCACAAAGAAAAAGAGGAGTGGTTTAAAACATGCATAGTCAGGAAAGCTCCAGTGTGCACAAGCTCAGTTACAGCTAGCACTGAAAACAACAGCAGAGGAGATACTGTTCTCTGAATTCTAGATGTTCATGGAAGATCCTTGGCAGGTAATTGTGCTGAAGCTGCCTCCTCTTTTCTCTCTTTCTGCTACATAAGTCTTGTCCTTAGCAATAAAACTCTGCCTGCAACCTCATCCAAAATGAGAGGCTGCCTGCTGTACCTCATCATCTGGAACTTTCTAGTCCTGACTCAGACACAGAGGTGTGGGTGTCTGTCCAGATGTCTGGCCCCCTCTCCTCAAGCTGGCAAGTCCTGCTGCTGGAAAGGTTGTGGCCCAGAACATCTCATTAAGGACACTTGCCTCCCATGCCTCTAGACCAGGGTAGGGAGTAAATTCCTTGTGCTGGCAGGAAGAGAAGACTGTGAGGCAGGAGAGCATTCCTGACAGGGAAATGCTTTGCAGACAAAGAACCTCTCTGGTACTTTGCCCATGTCCCCCCCTTTAGGGAGAGGCACTCATTTGCTGTACCTTTCCTTAGAGCATGGGGACTGTAGATATTTCTTATATTATGATTTAACACTTAGAAAACATTTCTTTCCCTCCTTTACTGGCTAGCACTAGTGCTGCAGTGAGAACAAGATAATATTCACCTTAATTATAGCAAGCACTACAATAACAGCAGCACCCACTAAGGAGCCAATATACCTGTGAGATTGATTCTTTGCTCTGCACCGTGCTTAAAACATTAACAGCAGAAGTTCAGCATAGAAGACTTCTCTGGGATTAATGACTGACTGGGTTAATGGCCTGCAACTCAGTTGTTATTGCTTAATAATGATGCTTAACATTCATGTAGTTCCTTTCTTTAAAGCATCTTAAATATTAAGTATCAGTTTTCATTCAGTGCATTTATATTCCAAGTATCCCAAAGTGGCAGTAGAAAGCTGTGGGCAAGGGCAATACCTATTATGTGCTTAGCAATAGTGCAGAGGTTTGGAAATGAGTTTAGTAGCACTGATGAGAGATGTACTATCTGCACAAGAACTACTGCAGTGGATTAACAAACCCACAGTTTTATTTTACCAGCCCACTCAGAAGGGAGGACAAAGTAAACAACAGCCCAAGCAGACTCCTTAAAATTCTTTCAGTATTTCACTGCAAACACCTTCATATAAAATTATGATTGTCTTAAGCAAATCACTGCAGGGATGACCAGATCCTCACCAACTAGAGTGCAGTCATCTTTTTGGCTGGGTGATAGATATCCTCAGCCTCAGACTTGTAATAAAGGGTTCTGCAAGAATTGTGAAAAATCATCTATTCACATCTTTGTGCATCATTTGTAGAAATAAATGCTTTATTATTATCAGCAAAGGTCAAACATTAATTATTCCACATTTTACATCATCTGTGGAATTAGAGATAATACACCAAAGGTGATATGTCCCAGAAGGGTGTGTTGAGCTCACAGTAAACCCTGGTTGTGCAGGTCACAGCCAGATGCCCTATAGATAAACTGTGAAATGAGGGAACTCAGTACTACAATGAGGAAACAGTCATTTGGATGAAAAGAGTGATTTTGGTCATGGCCTAGGTCAAGTTTTTTTACTTTGTCTTTATACTTCACTATAGATTATATTACATTTGCATTATTTTCACACAGGACCAGCATACAACACATGTTTAATACAGGTACATTGTCAACCACCATCACTCAAATTTTCTGAAAACACTATTGTGGCATTTTATCTGGGATTCAGCTTGACACAAAAAAACTTTGAATCTGAAAATGCAAAAAAACTTTCTGGTTACTTCAGTGAGCACTTTAGCACAGCCAAAGTTACCTGTTTTCCCTCAACACTTCAGGCTAAGAATACCTTTAGAGTTTCACTATTGCTTGGAAAAGAGATTTGAATCTTCAGGTCTTCCCAATATCAGGTTAGGAAAGAGACCAGAGAAGAAAATCCCTTCTGCAAGAAAAGCTGTGTTGGTAAGAAGGAATATTCTTGAAAGAAAACTTCAATGATCTGATTTTTAGGAGTGGGCTTCAGAATGTTTGTTTTCCTCAGCAGGAATTCTGCATGAGCTAAGACAGCATGAAGCTGTATCAGGGAGGTTCAGGTTGGATATTAGTAAAAGGTTTCTCACCCAGAGCATGGTTGGGAACTGGAACCCAAGAGT
>VZSJ01003463.1:746058-768325 GCA_013398405.1 Pheucticus melanocephalus | reverse complement strand
TAAGAAGGAATATTCTTGAAAGAAAACTTCAATGATCTGATTTTTAGGAGTGGGCTTCAGAATGTTTGTTTTCCTCAGCAGGAATTCTGCATGAGCTAAGACAGCATGAAGCTGTATCAGGGAGGTTCAGGTTGGATATTAGGAAAAGGTTTCTCACCCAGAGCATGGTTGGGAACTGGAACCCAAGAGTTCAAGGAGCCTTTGGACAGTGCTCAGGCACAGGGCGGGGTTCTGAGGCTGTCCAGAGCAGGGCCTGGAGTTGGACTTGGATGGTCCTTGTGGGTCCCTTCCTGCTCAGGATATTCTGTGGTTCTATAGACAAAAACAGAAGAGGTTTTGCCAGTCTAAAGGCAGAGCAATTCCACAGATACACACAGGACAAAAACTGCAGTAGCTGAGTAGAGAGGGGTTGCTCTGGGCACTACAAGAGAAGCACAAAACCACCAAGAAATTGATATTTTCTTTCCAGATCTGGGCTTGCCAAACAGAGAAGTAGAACAGCAGCTTGGGCTCTCTGCAGCTGTGGCAAGTAGATGAGCACTGCTGCTCCATCTCACTCCTGGTTCTGTTTCCATTTACAGATTGGTCAGTTAAGAGCTGAGATTCCTCATTTTTTCACTCTATCACTTTTACCAACACCATGCAGATAAAAACCAAAAAAGTATTAAAAAGCATTTTCTGAATTCTACTGGAAGACATTTTCTAATGTCTTTACTTCAGAATGTTTCAGAAAGGTTTTGAAAAGGGGAAAATAGTTGCTATTTCAAAAAGAGTTTAAAAATTCCAAACATTCTGCCTTTAAACATGTACTCTTGAAGGTAATAACTCCTGAGTGCAGCTTTTTTATATATAGGAAGATAACAAAGTTTTAAATAATCAATTGTAGAAATCTTCAGGGAAGACCTGATTTCAAAATGTAATTCTCTCAGTCTAGGCTCTGTAACTCACTATATATCACCATGGATCCCATACTTATTGACTGAGATGGGAGGCCTGCAGGGCTTGTTAAAAATCTATAAAATCTATTTAAGAGTTTAGCTTTGGCATTTGGTAGAAGGAACCAGACACCAGCAAACCTGAAGAATTTCAACTATGCAAATAAAAGAATTCAATGAAGGTCTAGAGTTTAAGACAAACTCTTTTTTTTTTTAATCTGCTTGGCCACACCATATCAACACATTGTCAGCATCTGTTTATTCCCTGAAAGTTTACTCTATAATATTGTGTCTTCAGGGAAGTAATTTTGTGAGTGGATAATCTTCAGTCTTGCCAAAAACTTCTACCATGAACCTTCCCCAAAAGGTTCACATTAGCAGAAGCAGCTGCTCTACCTTTCTAGGACAGGTTAGTAACAGATGCATCACAGTTTCCATTAATTATCAGTACTACACAGAGTAAAAACAGTTTTATATTTTTGGGCCCCAGTTCAACATTTAAAAGTAACACACAAAATACTGCTCATTAAAGACTCCATTCCAGATATGCTTACACTACTTGTCTGTTTCTGGTGTTTATTCATTCATTTATACCAAATATTGACAGGGTTTAGCATAGCTTGCAATGCCATATTTTTTATTGATTCCAGAATATTTAGACAGGCACAATGAAATCTAGACAATCCAGTCTTTATTCTCACATCCAAAAGCACCTTCTGTAAACATTAAAAATGTGCAGGTCTCAAGAGTCTACCAAGGATTCCCCTGGTAAGCAGATAACATTACAAGAGCTGCTTGGACTCAGTCTGGGACATCCTGGGATTTTACCTATTCCAAAGGAAACAATCAGGGTCAGAATCAAGCACTAAGTCATGTCAGCAAGAAGGGACCTTTCCTCCTCATTGTTATTAACCATCATAAGCTAGACCACCTGCTTTTGAACACTGCTATCCAAGACTGCTCCCTACTAACTCCTTGGAGGACTGCTACATAATTTTTACCCATTCTGTTTCCCACCCCTCCTGCCCTGTTCCCCTGAACTCAAGGTCAAAGATATAAAAACTGTATCAGAATTAGGCATTTGAAACAGAAAACCTGTCCTTATGACTTCTCAAAAGCAGTTGATTGAAAGGGTAATCTGAAGATAGAGGTGCTATGAAGTGCATTGTATTTTTTACTATTAATTTTTTAGAGAATACCTTTAGTTATTACCAATTGACAAATGAAATGTTGTGTATTGCAAAGCAAAGGTTACATCACATGCTAGCATTTACTTCAGAACAGTGATAGAGTATTTTAATTAAATTCATATGGAGATGTAAGATAAGAGGAAAACCCATCTAGACATTTTAGCCATGTCTCTTCAGACACTTCCACTGTGTAATGTTAGCAAAAAGGTTGCAGGGCTAAGAATCCACTTTTGATCTAACAGCACTGTGCTACTGAGAGACCCAAGAGGCTCAGAGCAATGCTTTTTCTCCCCTGTGTGAACATAAGCAAAGGACAAACCCACAGCTACTTTTTGCATGCTCAATAAAGCACATCAAAATCATCATTCTTCCCCTGGTGCAATGATCTTACTGAGGAAGCAAGTGTTTGTTACTTTTTACAAAGAATATGTCAAAAAAAAAAAACCAGCCAAGCACCACATCACAGACATTTGCAAACAAACGTTATGCAGAGTAAGCTGATGATGTTCCCATCTATAATTTGTGGATATGAATTCAGCTGTCATTTCCTCAACAGAACTCTAAGAAAAACCATGGATTCAAAGGCTTTGCCTTCAGAGTTCACTTCTCAGGCTGCTATCACCTCTGTGGGCATCTATGGACAAAAATCTTCTGAGGCTTTAACTAAAGGATTTTGGCACAACCACATCAATGCAGGGGCTAACAGCCTTCATCTTTCTTGGAAGATATGTCCTTCCAATAAATTGAATCCCTTTTTTCTTCCCTTCAGGCTGATTTAGCCAAGTGTCATTTTGCAGAATCAAAAGTGTATCAGAAAAAAAAACCCAACCAAACTTAAGGGTAACAATCCATTACAGAAACCTTATTCAAAAATTACATGCTACTGATGGAACTGAGTGTTCCCCATTAAAATATTAACGGTTATAAATGGTTGTTCTATTAACTAAAGGTAAGTTGCTCTAATAAAAATCTCAATTTTTTTCCATCAACAGCAACCAGCAATTACTTCTGCTTAATTGGTGTTATTTGAGTTCAGTGTTTTTCTAAGTTTTCACTTCCTTCTCCTTTAAAGCCAGCATGCTCTACCAATTTGCAAAAGAGAATTAAACGTGAACCCATAGAAAGAGCAAACCACAAATATACATGGACAAAATACCCTATTGAGTCTAAATTCTAGCAGCTGTATTTGTAATACACATATGACACAAAAAACAGCCTTATTTTCTGGCATCAAGACAAGGATTTCACATAAGAGAACCTGTGAAGAAGCACCACTGCCATTTTTCACTCTAGTTTGTCAGAAATACAACTAAACCTAAAAATAATAGGTTTGAAGTTCTCCAACAACAAAAGATGAAAATTTTCTTTGATTTCTCTTTGCTACTAATTATTTCTTTACCACCCTCTTTTCCATTCCTCCCTATGTGTGTGAGATCAAGAGAACAATCACTTATGACCAATAGGTGAAGTTTAACCATGAAAGTGAATTGACCCCAAAGTTTATGGAGAGCAATGTTTTTTGGAAGCCAAGAAATTCCACAGAACAACGTGAACACCAGCACTGCCCAAAGCACACGCTGACAGGAGCTACCTGGGGCAACAGGGAACGGAGCCAGAACAAACAGCAGCAGATTTTGGTCTCACTCACTGATCAGGGGTAGCTAGAGTAAGATTATTATTAGGGAAGAAGAATGAGAAAAGCATCATAGGACTAAAAATAATGGCTTCATGTATATGGGAAGTTGATTAATGTTCCTGAACCAGCCCCTTTCACAGCATCAGAAGAAATAATGAAAAATGTAGGAATATTTTTAGGAACAGTGGAGTGATAATATATGCAGGGGAGAATGGCTCTGATGTTCATACCAAATAGCTGCCTGACTATGCACACAGCTCTGAGGGTGCAGAACAGCTATTGGCAGCACATGTTTTATTTTTCAAATTGAATTTCAGTAGAGACACTAAAGCTTTTTTCCTTCCTCCTCTCCTGCTTCCAGAAAGACAGCCTGAGTGAAATGTAATTTAGGCATGCAGGAGCTCTGGACCCTTGTAATTATTTGGGGAGAAGGTGTTGAATGGCTGGGGGTTTGGAGTCTGAACAGAAGCCAGGAAAGAAAATAAGAAATGCTAGGAAAAGCAGCATAGCAAATAGACTGAAATCCTATTAAATACTCAGACTTGAAGAGGAAATAAGCATGAGAAATACACAGCTGGAACAGAGTAGAAAAACAGTTTCTTGCATATATTTCTCACAACTAATACTCCAATAGATTTCATGGGGTTTAGATCAGGCTTCCAAGAATGGAAGATATGAATGAGAAGTCAAATAAGGAACTGGGGAAAGAAATCTAGTAAAGAAGGAATAAACTCTCCATTTCATAAATTTTAATATTTAGGGAAGAGGTAATTCAGCTTAAACTCAATGTGTATTGTACAATAATTTCTTGCAAAAATATATTTGAAGCTGTGACTAGCCTGTGAGAACATATAAAAAATTATATTTCAGTTAAATACTAGGTAAATATAAGACGTACTTAAATGGTGAATACAATGATTTTTTTTAATTATAAAAAAAAACCTTGAAAAGTCAGTGCTGACAGTAATTCATATGTTACTATTAAAAAACCCACAAAACCAACAAACTAAATAAAACGAACAATGAAAAATCCCACCAACAAATGACAACCTAAATCTCAAAACCCAAAGCAGAGTAAAAATCCTCACCCATTATACTACCTCCAAATATTTCCTGTCATGAAAATACACCACAATAGGGGCATTCTGCCTTTGCTTACCCCCCTCCTGGAAGACAGGTGTCCCAAATAAGGGAGAAATTTATCTGATTTGCCTCCAATGTTTCTTCTTGTCTCTACAGAATACTTTATCCAAGCAGACTTTTTTTGTTGACCTTTTGTCCCTTGTCTTTTCCTGACTTTACCTGTGTTTTACCCTTTGGATTTTGTAACTACCAACACAAAAAAGAAACTATTTTCTTTTCTTCCATCTACTTCTCGGTCCAAACCATATCATTTCTCAAAGAAGTGTAAATTGGTGGCTCCATGGGAAAAAAAAGAAGACTCAATATTTGAGTGTGCTGGAACATTATGAGATTAGTGATGATGACTGTGACTGATGATATAGGCTAAAAGATTGTTTTCAAAAAGTGTCCTGCTAAAAGCTGTTTGTACACAATTTTACTGGAAAGGTGGAAAATATAAAATACTGACGTTCCTAATACTGCTGACATAAATGAAAGGAAAGAAACATACCTGTCCCACTAACATTTGTTTTGATAAATATATTTGACTAAACCCCAGGCAGAGTAGCAGAGGCAATTGCTTTTAACATTGGTTAATCTAAGAATCAGCGGGGATACAATTTCATCCCCCGCTTCTCATTTGGGGGGAAAAAATATCATTACATTAAATACAATGTTGTTATGCCCTGAATTTAGGCAGCTGCATTCTCAATTTTAACACAGGTAGTTTTAATGTTTTCCCCATCATCTAACACACCTGGGAACAAAACCTGTTCTGTTCTACCTGATCACTTAGTGTTTAACTAAGCAGATTTATTAATAACCTGCTCTTTCTATTCCTTGGACAGGAACTTGGTTTAGATTCATGTTTTCTGACAAATCTATTAAAATGTATTTTTACTCTGAGCTGCTTTCTACTGAAACTTTATAAAAATGGAATTATTTTTAAATGTTTCAATATATCAGAGGCTTTAAACTATTTGCTTTAAATTTTAAATAGCAACTTTAATGCTTGCAAAGGTGCTAAATTTTGTGAAACTCAGTGCCATTGTTTAAATTTTTGCTGAGGGGCTATAAAAAATAGTCAGCCTTCACTAGGATGTGCAGACAGTATAAGAAGATTTCTGGTTAATGTGCATTAAAAGTGATATTGGCTCTGGATTTGTAAATCCTCTGAGATTGTTGTATTTCTACACAAGCATTTCCTTTGACCATTTGAGAGGCAGTAGTATAGGGAAAATATTACATTTGTTTGATACTTTAACAAAAAAATAAACACTATTAACCATTGCAATTAGAACAAGGTGTTCAAGCTCATAAACCCCTAAGGACAAATAAATTTACTGGGAATTAATGGTATTACTCATGTGTTGAATACCTATACTGTGTTTGAGCAGTTTGCATGTTTGGGGCTTTTTAATCTGCTATTAATGTACCCAAGTCTGTCACAGAGCTGAGTCAAAGAACCTGGTTCCCTAGCTCAAGCCATAAGGATTTAGACTCATCATGCCTCCAATTTAATAAAAAAATCATGTCAGCCAACATGGCAGCAAATGTCCATTGAGCACCAGGATGGGTGACTGATTGACTCCTTCATGCTTTTGCCATCGTCAGAAAATGATTTTGAGGGAAAAAAGATGAAGGCAGAAATATGTAATTCAACTTTGTCCTTCACAAGTTGGCAGAACTCTGTTTCTGCACCTGGGAAGATCCAAATGAGCCTGTATAGGTGCAGTTTTGATTAGAGTAATTGTTGAACTCATGTTGCAAAAAGAGTCTTCAAAAGAAAGAGGTGCCCTTTGTGAGAAGATCTGACCAGGAAATAGATGTACAACTAGCAAACTGTACAGAGACCAATATACTTAAATAAAAATTTAAAAATGAGAAATTGAATATAACACACACATATAAAATCACAGAAAAACACTTGCTCCTAAAAGTACTCAGAGCAGAGCTGTTCTTGTCAGCTCAGCTTTATGTTCAGCTAAGCTAGCACTCAGAAGGTGACCTTCATTGAACAAATTGGTGTCTGAAAATGTTTCCTGTAGGAGAGACCTTTTCACCCCCAGTTAGGAGAAGCCAATCCATTTTTAAGATTATGTGATTCCTTATCCTGTTGGCTCCACACGGGATCACTGGGAGATTTATGTTCTCTGACAGAGTTTTAAGTGGTCAGAAGGAAGCCATCAGGTTCATGCATATTATGTGCAGCTGGTACGTCAGAGAATTTACAAATCCAGTTATTTATGGAGCACTTTTGTGGAACAATCTTTCTAAGGTAAAGTTTCTGTGCAGTAGAAACTTACTGTGAAATTGCAAGAGATATTTTTCTAAAAATGAAGGCATCTAAATACATCAAAACCAGGTATTAGAAGGATAATCAATATCTGGTGCCATTTCCCCATTTCCCTAATCATATCTTCTCTCCTCACCAAGAGATTGCTGTATTCTTTATTGCTAATAAGTAATATATGCAGCCTCAAAGATGAAGCTGAAAGCTTCATTATGTACTACCAGATTTCAGAATCAATTCTAGTATTTTATGGTGATTCTTATTACTATGCTACTAACTACATTTAATAGAAACATAAAACAGAAGCACAGAAACATTACTAAGAAATCCAGTTTTCAATGCATAAAGAAACATCTTTTTTGTACACATATACATACTGATAGTAAATGAAGTTCTAAGAGCAACATCATAATTTTTCCCTAGCCATGAGGAGCAATGGTAGCAGCTGCTGAAAAAAAGATCTAAACATTTTTAATTATAATATAAAAAAGAAGCTTCTTAAGCATTTGAATACTCCAATAGAATTATCTTCGGGATGAACTTGAAAAATCATTTTGCCCTTATCTACCACATTTGGATCAAATTATCTAAGGCTTATTATAGTCCTTCTTGGAAAACCTGACCAGGATCTACAGTATTTTAATGCTGCATTTGCATCGAGTTTGTTGTTAATGCGGATTCAAAAATTCTATTAAAGTAGTTAGCACTTCCTTTGGTGAAAAGAGGCAGGCCTCCTGCTTGGGCATTTGCATTGAGTCAACTGAAAGATGTTAAAACCAATTTGGTAGCAGTAATAACAGGGTATTTCTGCAATTCTGCACAGATAACAAGTAACTTGTTCTGAAAAAGCATTTCTAAAGATTTTCTGAATATATTTAGCTAAACTTTTCCATGCCTCAAGCTGTTTTGGATTTAGCACCAAGTATATGCTTGGCATTTGCTGACCCAAACACAAGTTGAAAGTCAAGAGAAGTTAAAGAATTCTGCCCTGAAGTATCTTGGTTTTAAAATTTCTACAGAAAAATAGTAGCCATAAAATGAAAAAAGGAATAAGAACGCTGTGTAATTATAGTTTTATAAAATCTGAAATATTTTCAGCTAGACTGAAAAGAATCTCCACAAAATCTGTCTGCTGAAGAGATCAAAATCCACTTAAAGATGATCAGTTAATCAAAGGAAATTCTAAGGCTCAGATGCTCAGACTGAGAAGGGTATCCCTGCAGGAAGGAGCAATGTGAACTGAGCTTAGCATCAGAGGAGCACCTTTTGTCATCTGTCTCTTATGTTTAAGTACACTGCAGCAAATGAAGGGCATGGCTGACTGAACAAAGGTCTTGTCCAGCATAGAGAATACACAGGCTATGTACAACCTGCTTTAGGTGACCTCTGGGGTTTGATGGAGAGCCCCCAAGCATGGGAGACAAAATTAAACACTCTAAAGAGAAATAAAATCGCAGAAAATGATGGTTCCACTATCAGAACAGTGCTGCAGCTGGAAGCCTCAAGAGGTAGAATAGAGCAGGTTTTTGAGCAACCTTAAAAATGAAGTATGTAATCTACTTCTAGTGCACTGCAATACTGGGAGTCAGCATCTGACCTGTGCTACCTTCCAGACAGTGCCAAGCCTTGAGCCAGGTCTAAATGCAATTCTTTCTCATGAGGCTGAGCAGCAGAAACTTTTCTGGGGATAATAAAAAATATTTTAGGAGAATGTTCAAAGAAGTAGTAGTGAATCCCTAGTTCTGGCAGGCTCCTTTCAATTGTGAGTTCAGATATGCAAGATCTCCTCTGGGAAGAACACAGATGTCTTCAGAATCATCAGCTCTCACACTCCATCCCAAACCCATCATTCATGTCTCCCATATAGCCTAGGGAAATTGTGAACTACCTGGTGCTGGCAGCAAAGGATTTGATTTGAGTGTTCTTGGCCAGCATTTTAATTTCTTTAATGGAACAACCTATGATTTTCTGCCTTGTACCTGTTTGACATTTAGCTATTGCACAAGGATTTAACACAATTTTGCAAGTATGCACAACTTTTCTTCTGGCAGAGAACCCATATGCATCCTAATCTTCCTACCTATTTACTTATGTACTTCTACTAACAGTCTGGCACTTCTTTTTTAATTTAGAGGGAAAAAATGAGATGTTTTTATGTCTGAAGACACAAAAGGATTTCAGCAGTCATGAGTGTTTGATGTTTCTGTTAATGACTTAATTCTGTGCCCTTCAATTAAGTAATGACCTTAATACATTTAAACATCAAAGAGAAGAAAACAGAAGGTGATAAGCAGTGTATGAATCCCAATCTCACAACTTTATATGGGGAAAAGAAAAAATATATAATACATTCTTAAGTGGATTTGAGAGTTGCTCAATTTCAAACTGAGGAAAAAAATTACAGTAGTTAAGCATAATTTATATCACAAAGTCAAAGAGACCACTGCATTGCAGCACTTATCCCTGAAGTCTTTGGGGAAAAAATGAGATTTTACTCTTTACAGCTCAAACTTTGTGTCAGTGATCCTGAAGATGTTAATAGCATGTTATACCAGCAAAGTACTCTAAAGTACTACTGAGGAATCAATTTATGATTCCTAAAAACTGTCTAGTTTTAACATAGAGAACAATCTAGATTTCTTTAAAATTAATCCCAAAGAAAAGCTATATATTTAAGTGAAAATACCCATAGAAATAAAAAAAAGTTGGCCATTTTGTAGGCATTTTGTAATATGTAGGCATTTCCCACTTAGAAATATTAAAAAATCTTATTCACAAGAATATATATTTTTTTTTCAATGTCAAAAAGATTAACAAGATCAACAAGCTTACTCCTAAAGGGATTTTGGCAGACTATCATATTTAGCAGACACCCTCAATCTTCACAACTACAATAAGATGCGAGTTATTTTCTCCACATTTTGCTAAATGCACTCCATTTCTATGAAACCATACATTGGTTCAACATATCATGAGACATTTAAAAAATGTTCCTTCAAGAATGTTAATTACAATGCAAAAAGAAAGAATGATACTTCTGTAAAATCAGCCCTTGCGAATCAAACAAAAACATAAAACAGAGGAAAACATGACTTCAGAATGTTTGAACCATGACTTGAAATGTTTGAACCATCAGGGTCCAAACTTGCCAGAACAAATCTACTTGTCACTAAAGAGATAATTTACTGAACCAGGACTAGTTACAATTGCACATTAGTAAATATTTTCTGTCACATATTCAATGATGATATTTTGACATTCAACAAACAAGTGTCATCTTGCCAAACTAAAAAAAAAAAAAAAAAACCTTTTCCCTTTCCAGAGCCACATTCTGTTCTTGCTCCTTCCTCTCCCCAATGGCACTATTTGAGTTTTATAACTTGCAAATATTTCTTGCTTGAATGCTTTAATGTAACCAAAGGTTATTCTTAAGACTTCTAAAAGCCTCATTAATTCTGTGATTCTGTGAAAAATGGCAAGGAACTGTTCCAGGTTCAAAGGTCATACTTGTGTTTTGCCATGCCAAAACTTGTTCTTCCTATCTTCAGGCACCTCTTTGGGCAGACAATTTTTTTTTTCCTCTTATATTTAAGTGGATTCCTGTGTCTTGTCCTGTCCCTGGCTATCGCTGAGGGAAAACCTCTCCGGGACACCTAAGCTGAACCACACTGAGTTCTCTAAGCATGCTGTCAGGTATTTTTCTCACTTCCATCTTTTGGTACTTGGAGAATATTGCCATCTTTTCCACTGTCACAGAAGCATTTAATCAATATTCTGTTCATCTTTGAATCAGGCTTTTGAACCCTAAAGTACCCAGACTTCAAGGAATGAAACCTGCTGGATACAAAGGTGTTCTTGTACTGCAGCCATGGATGGTTTCTGCTCAGAATATTTATATTCTCCATTTCCCAAACCCCATTTTATTTGTTAAACAATCCATCATCCATAATATTTTGTGTGCACGTAGTTCTTTAGCTATAAAGCCCTGGATATTTTACTAACTAAATTTTCATTAGGGATTTTAGTAGCAATCAAGTTATTATACAAATGAAGTCTTTGCATACAATTTTTACCTGTCCTAGTATTATTTCACTGAAAGTATCCTGCTGTTGCCTAAAAAATTTCAGCATTTCAGAGACAAAAATTTCACAGCCAGCAATTTCATAGATAATTAGTGTACCATCTCGTGCAGCTTTCACCACTGAAGATATTGTCTGTAGATAATCAGAAGCCTGATCTTAGTAGAGTAATAAATAAACAGAAAATGTAAAAATATGCAGTAGACTGACCACAGGCAGTGGTCCTCTTCCCCTGTGCACCCTGGGGGGAAGAGGTAGAGAAATCAGAAGTAAACTCATGGCTAGGAAGAGGGGAGGGGTGTGGGAAAGGTATTTTTAATATTTGAGTTCATTTCTCATGACTGGTAATAAGTGGAATTCATTTACCCAAGGCAAATCTACTTTTCCCATGACAGTAACTGTTGAATGATCTCCCCCTGTCTTTACCTCAACTCATGAGTTTTTCATTGTATTTTCTCTCCCTTGTCCAGTTGAAGAGAGGAGAAAGCAGCTTTGGTGGGCACCTGGCATCCAGCAAAGGTCAACCCACCACAAACTCAAAATGATTCTATTTTCTGTTAAAGATGTAACAGACATTTCTATTTAGCACTAACAGAGCATTTAATCCAGAGAGGTTATCTACTGTAATTGCTCCATTACACTGCAATACAGTCTATTGAAATATTATATATTTTTACATCTTCATAACATCCATATACTCTTGTGTACCCTGTGTGGTGAGAAGGTTAACACTGTTTACTCCCAAAGCTGCAAGGGCTTGTACCAATGGAACATGGGGAGGTTACTGCATCCGTAGAGGGCTCCATCTCCCTGCTCCTGCTCCCCATCAATGCACAAGCTGGCCAGGCCATGACTGGCAATCTCTAAAGTATGTTAAGTTATACCTGAAGAGCCTTATGGATTTCCCTTCCAATTTTGTCATCAAACCCCTGGCATTACACACAAGAACCAGAGAGTGAGGACTCTCTGATGGTTTGCTGCCCCAGAACTCCATTTCAGGCCAGCATTGAGAGAGCTGACTCGATCCTGCCATCAAACCTTCACAGCACAGTTGGCTGTGGCTTTGACACCCTCTCTGATCACTTGGAGAGGAACTGAAGGGGTTTTGACAATATTGAATGTTGTCATCTTACTGCAAAAGTTCCATACCTTCTTGGCAATCTCTCACAGACAGCTCCTCACAGCATCAACTCCTTCTTCTCCACAGCACAACCAAAAAAAACTCCAGCTCTCTTCTTCATCACCTACCCCACTCTTTTATAGCACTCATCCTCACTGGACACAGCTGTGGCCTGTTAAGGGCAGGCCTGTTCCTAATCTTTGGTGATTAGCACAGCTGCAACTCCTCAGGGGTGAGATTGCCTTATGCACTGTTCTCTTACATTCTATCCCCCAACAGTTGAATACCAGGACACCTCTATTGTCCCATCATACTCTTTCATAAGAGTTAAAGGCTGTCTGTCCACTGTTGTTGTGCTCCTGAGCTCTGTCTGAATGTGAGGCAGGGCAAGCAGTTCTCTCTTTTAACAATAGCTCTGTGTAAGATGATCACTGAAATGCTTTAAACCTTTTAGGTATTAATATTAAGTGGATTTATATTGAATAGGTCTGTCTAATGAATCAGCTTATTGTATTCACTGACAAAGTCATTGGCATGAAGGAAATGCTATTATCTGTGCAGCATTCTCTCACTTCTGTGGAGAGGAGCCCTTCTTAGCAGCCTTCTATTCTCTTGATGTAGATTATAAATCATGAGTATTCTGACCTCTGCTGCATATTAGCACTAAGAACTTTCTAATGGCTAGCTCATAATTATGCTGCTTCTCTGTTTTCCTTTCATTCTCAGTTAAAAGATAACATTATTTCAGATCTTTTAATTCCCCAGGTAGTCTATGAAGACTTTCATGTGGGAAAATTAATTTAGGGAAAAAAAAAAAGAAATTACATCTTTCTGGAGAGTCTTTCTCCTTCTAAACACTGTCATCTCCACTAAAGTATCTTTCAATGTGTATTATCTAACTGATTTTATACTGTCTCATTTAATTTGCACTGACTAAAAAAAAAGTAATAATAACTGATATTACAATAACTTGATATTGTCTGACTTACTCTGTCTGATTTCTAGAAGCCAGTAGGGGCAGCTGAGGTCAGGCTCCTTTATTGGCAGGTCTGTCTCAAAGGCCATAAAGCCAATCAAAGTTTCACCCCCAGCACTGTTGGTATCAGGATTTCAACAGGCTGTGTATTTCAAGAGTTTGGGATATTCCCAAAGCCACTCCAAATGATCATGTATTCAAGCAGGCTGATAATTTAATTTTGCTTTCTTCAAATATTGTGTCTTTCTCTGGAGTATCCACCACTGTTCCTATGCTCAGGAAGAGCATTATTATATACAAATAAAATATCCCTGGTTACCTTGGGTACAGACATTATCAAAACTGAAAAAGTATTGGATTTAGAGAACCGAACAACCCTTATATGGGTTAATTAAATTTTCTTTACCAAACTCAAATCAGCCCAAAGATCTGCCCCCTTTAACCCATGAACCTGCTGGTAATTTATTTTGAAAATTAAACCAGAGCCACTGCTTATTCAGACTTATATTTACACTGTGAACTGGGGTAGTGGAAAGATCTCTATTAAAGAAAAATCCTAAATTAATTGAGAAAAATACAGTGTTGGTTCAGTTTGTGTACAAGGCTGAGGAACACAGGGGTAAGTTTCAGGGATGGTTTCTGGGGTAAGGGCAGAACAGGCAATTTTTGTCCACAGTTTGTCAGATGGAGTTGACACACACATCCTGCCCTACTGCCTCTCTTTCTGTGGCACAAATTATGCAGAAATAGTTTGGAACTGTATCCTAAAAAAGACCTGAATAAGGAGCCTATGTACTTCCATCAGATTTGATTCCTATTTTGAGAGAGCATTTCCAGTTGACCTGTGAAGCTGAAAATCAACAGAATTCTTCATGTGCAAAAAATGACTGCATAAGGAAGCCAACAACTACTTGATGCAAAATGTGGAAATAATCTGCAGGAAAACATTTTGTTTAAAACATTCAAGCTTCAGTTCCATATTTTCTCTCACTACACAGAGATATGTCTAAACATCCAGTCACAAAATCTTCCAGACCTCCAAGACAAATCTTTTTCATTCATAGAGAGAAAGATGGAGAGATGGTGACTAGAACTGTGCTGAAATGGAATATTTATATTGGATTTTTTTATTAAAAAATGGAAGTAGGAAATCCATCTCCTGCTCAGGTTTAAAAACAGCCCTTAAAAAGATTTAAATCCTTGCAATCTCTTAAAAATCTATCTTTGTTTGTAGGAACACAGATCCTTCTGAAATGTTTTAATGAAAACTTCAGACAGAAAGTAATACTTGACAAAATGGCCCCAAACCTGCTGCTGATTGCATGTACTTTCAGAACAGAAAAAAAATTGGCAGAGGTTCCACACCTAGCACAAATCAAGCACAGATATTCAACCAAAAATTTCTCATACTGCAGTGAGTCACTTTACCTCAAGAAGTGACTTTTTCATCTCGGTAAAATGAGAGAAATCAGTCCCCATTGGAGACTAAGAAATCTTTTCCCATTAAATTTTCATCAAACAAGACAGATACTGCCAAAAAGTTTCACTTTTGATAGCTCAGCTTTTACTGTCCCTCTGATCTTCTCTCTTAATGCCACCCCCCACAAGAAAAGCCCAACAAAGCATATTCTCCATCATCTCTGTTGGCTGTAATTTCCAAGTAGCTTCACATGAACTCCTACAGTAATGAACAGTAATTAACACATTCTCTTAACTCATCTTAGAATTTAATGTTGAACTCAGGCAAGCAGCAAGGACTATTAACTTTCATGAGTGTATAATGACAGAACAAAACCTCCAAGTGTAAGTGACCTCCAAGACTTGTTTTGATTCCCAGACACTGAGAAATAAATAACTAGTGCATTATATCATGCAGGATATTTACTGGGGCAAATAAATCAGGTATGTTAATTAAAAGTAACATTCCAACTTCTATAAAATTTGGCCTCACCTATTAACCAGTTTGTATACTCTCAAGCTGATGAAAAAAATTCTGACCTCTCCTAGTCAGAATATATCTCTTGGACTAATACCTTCTAACTTTCATATACACTTTGTGTGATTTAATTTTGCTAGTATTAAAAACTATTTAAACTTTTGCCTTCTAGCAATGAAGACACCAGAGATATCATTGTAACTTCCACCTTATAGAGAGCAATCATACCAAAAATCATTTAATCTTGAAATAGGGAGAAAATTATTTCTCTTATCAGTTGGGGGTTAGTGTTGTGCTGTCACAGATCTCTGAATCAGTGAAATGGGCTGACCCTGGCTGGATGTCAGGTGCCCACCAAAGCCACTCTATCACTCCCCTTCCTCAACTGGACAGGAGGAGAAAATGCCATGAGAACCTCGTGGGTTGAGCCAAGGACAGGGAGATCACTCCTCAATTATCATCACAGAAAAAACACAGAGCTGACTCAGTGATATTAATTTAATTTATTATCAGCTAAATCAGCATATGATAATAAAGAAATTAAAGCCAAAAATCTTAAAACACCTCACTCCCACCCCTCTCTTCTTTCTGGGCTTTACACCCAGTTCCTCACCCTCCTCTCCAGTACTGTGGAGCTGCTGGTTTCTCAGGAGTCTGGGTAAAGCTGCTCCCCACAGCAGGGGCTGTCACTGAGATTTTCACCCTTGGTGGCTTATGGGCTGATTTTATCACATGAAAAAAAAAAACTATAGAAGCTCTATTTAATTTTCTTTCTTTTTGTTTGTTTGTTGGGGTTTGGGGTTTGTTTGTTTTTTGCATTTTTTGGTTTTTGCCCTTTTTTTTTATACTCATGTTAAATTTAGTTCATTCTATTGTTTTCCTTAGTGTGATTTTTCCATCTCATGTTAAGTGTCTCTGATGACATGACATTCATGGTTCTTTTCTGAGAATTTCATTTAGAATTATTATTTTTACACTTTAGATGTGTTGCTAATGGTAATAAATAAAGTGTGATCTCTCTAGATTTTTTTTATGTTTCAGCTGATAACATCTGCTTGAGAGTTTATTGTAGAAAGGAAGTTCCTGCCCCTTTTTTTCTGTCCACAATTTTAGACACTATCTCTGAAAGAACAGCTGATTTGATTGAAAGGTGTTTTGTGCACTGTGGATTTTTAAATCCTTCACTTCTATGGCTACTTCCCACACAGCAATGTATCACACATTTTGCCAGATGGGATAAAAAAATCTCTGACCAGCACTTGTTACTGGTTTTGCTCCACTTCAGGTGAAATTTCTTGAAGTTAGTGGGAGATTTGCATGAGTAAGGACTGACTAAAATTAGACAAGAGCCTGAGAGATTGACCTGTACTGAGACTGAAATAACTGTTCTTTAGCTTTTCCACTACCTTTATATAGTTCCTACTTTTTGCTGCACTGTTTCCCAGCCATGACAATAATACTCTGGTATTACTGCTTGGCACTCACACATAACCTGTGCAGCTCCAAAACAATCTCATACAAACCCACATTATATCTTTAACATATTCAATCTACTTCTGAGTGAGCAAATTCTCCTATTTGTTTTTACCAAGGCTCCTCCTATGTTTTATATTTTATTTTCTCACCCATGTAACAGTGTAATTATTTCTTGCTTGGATGCATCTATGAATATTGAAGTAATTAGTTTATTCCTTGTAACTTTACCAGGTAAAGTGCAGTCAGTAACAATCACATCATATCTGTTTCTCTAAAGTCCACTTATAATGTGACAAACCTGCAAGAGCAGCTTCTCTTGCCAACCCACATGCAAATGTCCTTGGCTATAATTACTAAAGCAGTGTAAAATGGCTAATAAAAAGAAATTACTGAATGAAGGATAATTACACTTACCAAACTAAATCGAAGATTTAGTTTTCTCATTCAGGAACACATTGAAATTCACTTGTGCTCCACCTTCTTAGGGTTTTCTGGAAAATATCAAGTAGGATCTTACGAAATTACATGAGAAATTGTATTTTTTTCCCTACGCAGAAATGAATTTTGGCCCCCAAATCATTTCATGGTCTTTGACCTCAAATGACTGTCCTAAAAATTCCTGGGAATTTTCCCATTAACTCTTTTACTGCAAAGGGAAATATCACTCCCATGCTGTCAGGCTGTTATTGCCAAGGCCTGTATCCTGGCTAGGGCTGCACGTAGGCAGCCACCGGTGAGGGGAAATTTGCAAGTCTAATTCTGTTTTGTCACCACACAAACCACTGAACACAATCCATCTAAGCAAAAAGAACTCTTGGGAAAGAGAGAAGAAGTGAAAAACATCTATGGAACAGTGTGAGGAGCCCTCCCCCTGAGGAGGAAGGAGAGAACAGACAACCCGTAGAGAACAGATTGTCACCCCATTGCCTGTTCCCCTGCACCTCCCAGGGGGAAGGCAGGTGCAGAAACTGGGAATTAGTTCAAGCCCCTGGAGAAGGAAGGGGTGGCTGTAAGGCCTTTTAGGATTTGGTTTTATTTATCATTCCCTGTCTTCATTTGACTGCTCTTAAATTATACTAGTTTCCCCAAACTGATCCTGCTTTGCCTGTGACAGTAACTGAGAAGTGATCTCTTGCTGTCCTTATCTCAGTGTTCCTTTCCTTATATTTTCTCTCCCTTGTCCAGCTGAGGACAGGAGTGATAGAAAAGCTTTGGTGGGCACCTGGCACCCAGCCAGGGGCAACCCCTCTCACCAGGTTTTTCAACAGTGTGTTTTACAGCACAGTTCCACAGAACCAAGATAAATAGTGAAAACCTTGTAATTTGATAAGGCTTTTTGTTGATTTGGCATGTTTAAAAATAGTTTATAAAAGATCCGTATAGCACAACCCCTCAGAAATATTTGAGGAGAATTCTTTTGTCTGCTACAATCATTATCACCATGTTCCATGAGTAAGCACTGATATTGGACCACTGGGAAATATTCTTTATGCCTCTATTCCAGCTGGGGATGGAGCCCACGCCCTGGGGCAGGGCTGTGCCTCTCTGCTGCCTTGGCCACACGTTGGTGTTCAGCATTTGGGAGGCTTCTGGGAGAGATTTGTCACCTCCTTTGGGCCCAGGGTGTCTGCAGGTGCAGGAATTCACTCACACATCAGGACTGGAGCTGTGCCACTCTGCAGGACATGTGTTTTGATCTTCCAGATTCCAAATTTCTACAAGCAGATGGGCACTTGACAGTGGGTAATCTTGGCAGTGTGGTCTCAAAATCATTAATAAATTCCTTCCTGCTGGTAGGACCTGGAATGGTGGTGATTCCCTCAAGCTCTCTCGTGGCACCTGTGTGTTTTGGACATTCATTTTTCAGTTTCTTCCAAGGTGTTGAAAATACTTTCTGCCTGGCATTATGCAAGAACACGTAGATATTGATCCTGCTAGAATGTTGTTTATTTTAAGGGATTGAAAAAGGACCTGGCTCCAAGTGCCTGCTTCCAACTGTCCATTCCTGATGGTGCAGATAGAATAAGCAGGAGAGCTGACTGTGTAATTAAGGATGTAAATTCTGAAATGGCTGCAATTGACACATTTTTTTCAATCTTGTACTCCAAAACCTCCAGTTCATTTTTTGTCAGCAAAATGGCTACAGAAAAACTGAGGGAAAAAAAATCAAATCCTCAGAACTGCATATTTTTTGTCAAGAAAATGATATTCCATCTTTGAACAGTGGTGTTGAAAGAATTCTCAAAGGAATTTGTGAGCAATTGCATGTTTTAGGATCTGACACAATTACAGGAGACAGGCTACATTTTGAAAAATGCATAAGGATTTGCATCAAGCTGCAAAGTGCATAAAGATTTGCATCAAGCTGCCTTGGCCCAGATGCTGATGCTCAGAGCGTGGCACAGGCAGCTTTAGGGGTTGGAGAGAGGGTGCATGGATCCTTTTCCCACAGTAGCATGGTGTCACCTCATCCTCCTGTACAGCTGCTCCTCTTTCCCTCCTGGTCTGCCAATCTGCAGATTGTACAGGAGACCAGCTTTAATTCACAAAGAATCTTCTGCTCAGTACAGCCCCAAATGCCTCTGTGGCTGTCATGCAAGTTGTTGGTTTCAAGGACAATCAAGAGGAAACAAAATTAACTCAAAGACATTTATTGATTAAAAAAAAACAGAAAAAAACCCCCTTTCTTTATGTCATCTCACACTTTGGATTGTCTTTTCCCTCTCCAAAGTAATAGTTTTCAGCAGTAGGAAGGAGATTCATAATGATTTGAGCTTGGTACTGAAATAGAGAATGTCTGGTTCCAGGGATTGCTGCAAAAAATTGCCCTTTCTTTGTCATTATTACAAACCAGTAGATTCCAAAGTCTTAGCAGTAATAATGGCTCACAAGTGGGAGACTGAGCTCTTGGCAATCCTAAAAGTGTCTATCATATTTTCAGCCATGACCCTGATATAATAGTAAAATGTTAATAGTGTTAGGAATAATTAAATCCTTACCTTATTACATATGGACTCCTTTGAAAGCTCATTATTTATTTGGCAAGTACTTAGCATAACAAATTAATCTGAAGTGACACATCAGAATAAAGTAGGCAACTAAAAATGAAAACCAAAATCAAGATTAAAGAGGTAAGATCACGTGCATTTATATTAAACCCCGGTAAAATATTTTGATAAATGAAGGAGCTTCAAATGGCTGTAGAGAACTAAAGAAAAGAGAGAAGGTCACAGACAAGGGTGGAGTTAGTTGAGATTTTTAGTGGGAGAAGGGTACAATATCCAGGGAGTCTGGAGAGCAGTTTTGTGGATGGCTGTTTGTTTAGGAAAGCTGCATGGGAGCTTTTCTTTACCTGGCCAGAAATCCTAATTAGAGCATTACAGCACCATTTTCCTGTGGGGTGATTGTCTCCTCTGGAGTGTGGCAGGGGGGCCAGGATGCCTTGGTGGCTCCTTCAGCGCAGTTCCAGGAGTTCCAGGGGGAGCAGGGGAATGAAGCACAGGTGTCTCACACAGACAGGTGTGAGCGTGATGGACAGAGATGCACGGCCTTGGGGAAGAGAGGGAAGGGAAATCTGATTTGTGTGCCCAGCTTCACTATCAGCATGAGCAATTATGAGTGCTCCTGCAGCCAGTGGTGGTGGCAGCTCCTTGAAATGGGCTTGGGAATATTTACTGCGTAAGGAAATTCTATGCTTCCTTTTTTTCATTGCTCTTTCACTTCGTTTGGGTCATAATTCAAGAAAGCGTTTAAGCATTTCAACCAGATGAATGCTCCCACTGAATTAAAAATTAGGCATGTCCTTAAGAACTTTGCTAGTTCAAGGCCTTAATCATAAAGTGGCATAAATAAGGCACTGCAGAGTTTGTGTGAATCAGCAAGATTTACCTCTTTGAATCCCCTGAACATCGGGGCACAGCTTCCATTCAAGGCCTTTACATTTATTATGAGATATAGTTCATTTCAAGGAAGTGCAGAAACATAACTTCCTGCTCTGTAGATCACATTGTATAGATCCATAAACTGGAGCTGTTCCTAAAAATGTAAAACCAAGTAGCTGTACGCACGCAAAATAATTTAGGAGGATGAAGAATCCTTAATTACTGTTAGAATTTCTAGATACTAAAAAAAATATTCTATTTTTAGCTGAAGCATCAGAAATTGAGAGTACAAATAAAGAAACTTGCAATTCAAAGTAAATTAAAATAGAATGTGGGAGCATATAAACACAGAATAAAAAATGTGAAGGAGTCATTTTAAACACCTCAGCTAAAGGAATGTTACCTAATAAGTACTAATTAGTTGTAGTAGACATGACCCATCATATTAATTAAAAAAAACTAACAAAGGAGCACAACTTCATATGATGACTCAAAGCAAATCCTTTCAACAGAACAGCCACTTTCCTGTGAAATATAATTCATAATTACAGGTATTTTATTTTTAAATAAAAGTATTCTGCCACAAGTAATTTTGGAAAGAATTTTATTCTTTAGGAAGAAAGTAAGAAAAAAAATCCACATAGCACACAGTTTCACACCTTCAAATGGACTTTGGGTTTGCAGTAGTTGAAAGCAAATTAGTGATGCTGGCATTGAAAAATGCAGAATTTCAGACTTGTATTTCAAAGTTTAAGCTGTCTACTGTCAAAATCAAGACGCACGAGAATTTTCTTGTCCCTGCCAGAATGCAGAATGATACAGCTGCAGAAGAGCACTGCATATGGAAGCAACAGATTTTTTGTTTTCCATCAGCGTAACGTGTGATGTTCTGAGGTATTTTCAATGCATGTGTTACTATGCAAATCTGATACTTTTAAAGTAAAATTCATACAAAATATCCAAATTACCAGTAACTCAGCAGTAAAAAAGAAAAAAAAAGACAAAAAGTCCCCCCCCCAAAAAGCTCCCTTGTGGATCAAATTAAACATTTTGATAACTTGTGGCAATGAATTTTGAAGAATAAGAAGAATAGAGTATTTTTAGCAGTAAGAGACCCATACTTTTCATGGAGTTTTGTTTTACTTTCCCTTTGAGCAGCCCATGACAAAATCAGTGTGAGATTGTGAGCAGAATGACAAAGCCCTGAGAATATGACTGAATCCATAGCAAGTATATTTGATGTAACCCAGGTAATGTATTCTTTATTGGCCACTGGGAAGCTGGAAGCAATATAATGAACATCCTGACCCTATTCCAGACTAATGTGGGGCTGGATTAAATGCATGTATTCTACAGCAGATTTTAAAATATGTTTTGTTTAGTCCATAATTCCTTTCCTTTATGTCAGAGTCAGGTAATAAACTACCTCTGTTGGAGCTGTGGGAACCCAGTTTTCTGGCCCTGTTATTTTTCAAGACACCAAGATCCATCACCAGTTCCAACTGTAAAATGTAATGGACGTGCTCAGTAGCCAGCATGGGTTTCTGCTATTTGCTATAGCCTAAATTGGGCAAGATGAAAAGTTAATCCTGCTTTCTGCTTGTTGCATACAATCACTATGAA
>VZSJ01003463.1:730638-745958 GCA_013398405.1 Pheucticus melanocephalus | reverse complement strand
TGAAAAGTTAATCCTGCTTTCTGCTTGTTGCATACAATCACTATGAATCATCCTGCAGGGACAGAGGAAGCTCCTGCAGTTGGAGGAATCTCTGCTTCATCATTTCTATGAGTACTGTTTTCATAAGTTATAAGGCTGATATGATAGTTACTAGAGAAATTAAATGCTATAAACTACTTTCAGTATGGGACCTTAGGGTGGCATTAAAGAAATAATTGTAGTAGCCAGTTTTGAAATCCATAGTCATAATAATTGAAATTTTTCTTTTAATGCTTGTAATATTTTAGGAGTGTCAAAGGCAGAACCATTGCAAAGTACATGTGTTTTGCATATTTAGTTAATAAGGCATAACTTTCCTTTAAGATTAAAAAAAATAAACCCAAAATCATGGGAAAGACATAGATAGAAAATTCTATGAAATCCTACCATTACATCTTCATTTAGTATGCAATCACATAAAGAATAACCTCACTGGGAGTGATCATGTCCCACACAGACAATGAGAGAATAGTGAAATCACAGTAATGGTGTACCTGGCTCCATGTTAATGAGGTCAATCAGTCAGGCTGAGAATTCAACGAGTCAAGAGAAAAGCAGAATTAAACAAAAAATGGAATTATAAACAAAAAATAGCAAAAGGAAGAGATGCAACCAAGGATGGACAAGTGAGGCTTCAGATAAGCCAGTTTTTATCTTGGCAATTAGGAGGAGCTGCATTTCTCCATTGATCTTTGTGCAATCCATTTCCTGACATCTGTGAGGATTCTCTGTGGAAGTTTGTAATTTTAGCTTGTGTCATTCTGTGGGACTGCTGCCTGTGACCTGAAGAGGGGCATTCTGTATTTCTTCTTCAGTTCTGACTTTCCCATCCACACATCCCCATTGCTATAAAACTTACTTGGGATTTGCTTGGGTTCCAGTCAGAGCTGTGCCATCCCTGTGGCCCATTTGGATTCTCCTGGAGATGCCAATCCTCTGAAATTTCTTGGCAGACAGAGCTGGTTGGAATTTGGCTTGATTTGATTTCATGTTAATTTAACAAAGACAAATGCTCCCCCTTTTAGCAGATTCTAGGAAGAGTTTCCAGCAAACTGCAGCTCCTTTTCAAGGGCAGGTTGCAGAGGGAACCAGCACAGTACATTCTGTAAAAAATGCCACATTGGCTGGAATCCTCTTTGTCTCTGAGGAACGAGTCACTCAGCAATAAAAGCATTTCCAAACTGCTTCAAAACCATGCCTTTATTGTGAGCTTCTGGAAGAGATGGAAGCATCCTGGCCAGAGGGTGGAAACACTGCTGTCCCCAGCCATGAGGGGAGAGGCTGCTCCAAGCTCAGCTGGACCCAGCAGCAATAGTGAATGCATCCAGACAGGCTGCTGTAAAATGAGATTTCACATATTTTACCACTAAGTACTGTCTCCCATAGAAAACACATGCAAAATGTCATTTATGCTGCATTTTTCATAGCTTTTGGTGGCTTTTCCTGGTACTTGGGAGTCTAGACTGTCAGGTGTCCATGGAATGCCCAGCAGTCACAGGCAGTAAATCACACAGTGTCAGGATGCATCAGACATCATGCACAACAAGCTGGACTTTCTCAAAGTAACTCTGTTCCTGTATAATTTCTCTTGCTGGAGCCACAGAGTCCCCAATAAGTGTAAAATTTTCCAAATCCTTACCTAATACAGAGTGGAAAGCTGCACCTTTCCTCACTGCAGAAAATTTCATGATTTTTTTTGCAGATATTTAAAATTGCTCAGTGGGTTGGACAGACAGGCCACAGAACAGTTCTGTTTTGAATTCAGTTCTGCTTTGAAATGTTTAATTTTAATGTCAAGAAACTGCAGAAATGTGTGTGCTCTGTTGACAGATGCCATAGAGGAATTAGGAACCGCTTTTGTCGAGGTGTAATTCATAACATTTAAACAAATTGACATGTTTATAGGACTTTGCCATATGTTCCATTCATCCCAGAAAGGGTCCTGTCAGTCCCTCAGAGGTGTGACATACACGTTTTGGGATGATTTTGGCTATCTTTCCTATTTAGGCCCTGCCACTGATGGTCATATATTTTACACAGAGATACCTGAAAAGTTAAACACACATACAATATTTTGAAATCTGTGTTTAAAAATATGTGACTTGCCCAACAGGTTTCTGAGAGGAGTGCAGGAAAACCTGCCACCTTTGCCATGTCCCAGCTCCTATGTTATGTTGAGAATTCCTTTCATTCAAGGCTGATGATGTGAAATAAAGACACCACTGATACATGTGAGGCCTCTCTACCAAGCTTGACTATAACTAGAGTCTGTCCAACCTAAAATGTATTACTTAGCCAGGAGAGGTAAGATTTAATCACTTGTAACAGCATTGTCTGTTTTTCTTCATTAATTCCCTCCTATAAAGATATAAGCTGATTTAGAACATGATATTCTTCCTTCACATGTGGCATTTTCTTGCCTGATGTAAAAATTCATTTTGTTTCTTGTCTTTAACACAATTATTTCCTGATGGAAACTGTAGAAGCATTTTTATGTCTTTCTCGAGAATATTGGGGATTCTAAATTGAATTTTCTTGTAATAGTCAGATTGCAAGATGCTTTGCTAGTTTTCATCTTTTACTTTGGTCACGCCAAAAGTATTTTGTTATTATCAGCCACTGCTGCCTCCTTGACTTTTGAACTTTTAAGTAAATCCTGGAGCAATAGCAGCAAATGGGATGTAAATGTGTCAATCTGGAGGTTCTCTAGTGCATGTTGGAGAGGATCCAGGGCCCCAGTGCCAGCTGTGCTGTTCCAGACAACACATACTTTACCTGTGCTTGCAGAGGTGCTTTGGAGTCTTGGCCTCTGGGTGATAGATAAAGGGGAGCATCCATACAGATATACACCTATTTTCTATAAAGAGCAGTTAAAATTTTTCAGAATTATGGTTTTCTGTCTTGGTTTGCTCAGTTGTTTGGGTTTTGTTTTTGTTTTTGGTTTTTTTCCCTCTTATCCACAGGAAAAGTAATAATCATTTAAAATAGACAGGAGAAATGCAGCAGAAAAGATAAATGAATTATGTAATCTAGAAAAAGTGAAATCATAACAGCAAGTCAAGAAGATGGTCTGCTCTGCACCCTCCCTCTTTTGGAGACAGACATAAGATCTCTGCATGTGCTGTTGACTTCAACAGTGGTAGAAGACACTCTTCAGGTTTTAAAAGGAAGGAAGATGGGGTAATTTCTTAGTAAACAGTGATGATATTTCACTTTCTGCTTACAGCACATTAATCACATTGGTCTGGCTTTTCAGATATGTGATTTTAATACTAAATCTGAGTGGTTGTAAGGCTAAATGCAGAGTGTTCAATGGCAATATACAATTGCTCTTTTGTTCCTAATTATGTCTTATTTGCATCATTTTAAACTAGTTGTACATGGCAGTCATTTCTCATAGATAAAGGATTTTACTCTTGATTAGTCTGAAGGGTTTGTGTGAAACTAAAATCCCTCTTCAAACAAGAGGGGAGTATAAAAAGCTCTTAGAAAGCAGTTAATAACATATCCCAGATAATGTGTGGTTTGGTATCAGATGGCAGTGAATGTATATAACAATAAATTGAAAAAAATATGTGGAATAACAGTGCTTTTCACTGTGCATTTGCCTAGCTGTGCTATACTCTATGTCCTGTCTATTCCTCCTACTCTTCCTTCCTTCTGCTCTCCTGATTGGTTAGGTTTGTTGTGATTTTTTTTTTTTCTGGTGAAGAATAAAATAATGGCTCAGAAGCCGTAATTAATACTTTGTCAGTCATTGCCCTAATGCTCACTCAGAGAAGGAGGAATTTTCAGGTAATTGTTTAACATCTGAGTCTGAGGGACATCTGAACTGTGCTTTAGTACAGACCAGCATTAGACCTTGCTGATGTCTAATTGATTAGTAAATTACTTCATTGATGCTCTTAATGGTTGAGTGAACTCAAGGTCTGCACTTCCTTAATGAATGAAGGCATGGTCTTTATCCCATGCAACATTTAACTTCTGACTGATACTGCAACTGAAAATCTAAGCCAGACAGTGTTGTAAAGCATTTCTTTAGTAAAGTATAGGAGGAAATAAACATTTTTTAAGTGTGTTCTTTTATTTTAAGCTGCCTATCATTTTCCCCTTTATGTACCTTGGTGGAAGATATGAGTCATCAGGGGGAGTAATAGGAGCAAAAACTTGATTAGTAATTTTGCAAAGGTGATGTGTGACAGAAGGAGCTGCATCAAACCATCCAGGGCTTGGGAAGGGCAGGAAATAGGAAATAAAAGTATATAGAGGAAATGAAACTTGTCAGAAATATGAGTTAAGGCTTAATGGTGGAGGATTTGTTTGTCAGGAAATACGTAGGCAGCAATCAGAACAAATGAAATCTGTGCACCTGTATATTTGCAGATTTTAGTTGGTATGCTTAAAGCATGCAGCTTAGTGGATAATTGCAGTGATGAAGTCTGTGATTCTGTGAGGAGAGCAGGTGGGTAAAACAACTAGTAAGAAGGATTTTTAGCATTTACTGGAATAATCAATAATAATGTCTGTGAAAACAGTTCTCAGACTAACTTTTAATAGTCAGGAACTTCTCTCTGATATCTAAATAGAATTGACTTTTTCTCACTGTGAGCTCGTGCTTAATTAGAGTGTGCAATCTGACCCCTAATCTAATCAGTTTAGCATGATCAGCAACTTTATTCCTGGCGCAAGGAGACAGAACTGTTCCTGGCAAATTTTTCACCAAACAACCTAAAGTTGCATAAAGCTCATCTTGCATCATGGATCTTTACAGCTGTGAATCTCAGCTGTTCTGGAAGCTGTCACTGATGGACAGCTCCCCATGAAATGAGCAGGCTTCCGAATTAGCAGCTGCAGGCAAGGTAAACGAAAATGACAGAGTGAAGACCACAGAGGTCTATTTGAAGTGTTTATTCAGTTATTTTCTCAACAGATCTTCCAGCTTTTTTTCACAGGTCAGTTCATCTCCCTAGAAGCGAGCAGCCCTGTCAAAGAGAGCTGGGATGTCACCTGTTAGCCTTGGTTTATTACAGCTCTCTGTGGCAATAACCATTACAGCTGGGGTTGTAAAACTTCCTGTTAAATCTCCTCTCATCCACAAACTCATAAATTCCATTTTGAGCTGATAATTTACCTACCTGCTCTCTGTCCTTTTCAGTGCACACTTTGAATACAGTGCTCATGGTGGTCACTGAGATGTGCATGATATATTTTTCCTTAGAAGGAAATGGAAGCATGACAGTAACTTAATCTTTGACATGATAAACTTTGCATGGAGATGAAAACTAGTGGACAGGGGTCAGAACTTTGGAGCATGAAAGATTTCTGTGTATGGACTATGACAACCTGGAGAAACACATCTAGGAGGTGAGGAATTGCTCCTTGTCATCTTTGTGAAACATTCAGTTAAAATAAAGTCTTCCTTGCTTTTCTTTGCCCTCATTGTTTATGGCACACTGCAAAATGTCTGGAAAACTCAGCTTCTCACAGCTGGAATTTTGTTATGCTTAATTACAAAATCATTATTAATATGGTTGTGTAACAAAATATTCAAGGCATATCTTGTGAGGCAAAATTATTTTGTTTTTCAGTAGTACAGATGCAAATGCAAAACTATGTTGTGCTTTTTTTTTTTTGTGAACACCTCATTCTATTTAAAATGTGTAATTTGAAACACTAAACCGAGTTTGCTTTTCAGATGCTTGGCACAACTGTACATTTTAAAAAGTAGACACATTGCCTTCTAAAAAACCAAGTTCTATGCTAAAGTTAGTATGTCAGATATAATGGACTAGTTCCTCTTCTTGAAGGAGGTTAGAAGGTTCACTATGGAAAATTCACCTGGAAAGGGTTTCAAGATACTATCAATTAAACTGATATCCTTTAATGTATTTTTTAGTGCTTCTTTGTTAGAGAAAGTTAGGCAGGGATGTGAGTGTCAGGCAGCGCTCCTCAGCATGAGGAAGAACATTCTCAGAGACTGTCACCAACCACAGGGACAGCACAAATCCCTCCTGCTGGTGTGGCATGAGCCACCAAGGCAGACACAGGAAGAGTTGCTCCTGTCACAGGCTGTGGCAGGCAAGCACAGGGCTGAGCAATTGGAACCCCTGGACACCCTTGATTGCATCATTTGCTGCACCTGAAAACACTTCACTCCCCACTGGGCTCCAATCTGGCCCAGCTGACAGCTGTTCCCAGGGTATATAAGGCAGTTTTACCAGTTTCACAATCAAGTACACTGACATTTTCTTCTCATCCTCCCAGAGGCTCCCTGAGTGGTTAAGGTTAGTACATGATCTCTGAGGCTTTGTTTATATAGCAGTTCCCTGATGTTGTACCACAAAGAGAGGGGGCCTGGGTCTGTGTGTTTAACTGATGGGGGCTGCCTTTGAATGATTTAAAAAATGATAATGCCACCAAAAATCCTGAAACAAAGTAGTTTTGCTGGAGCTTTTTTAAGATACCATATACCACATTAACCATTACAGTCCATTGCCATTAAAGCATATATATGTTGTGCAGATCAGCAACCCTAACAGTCCTATAAGATAAAAATATTGCTTTATTGAAATGCTTTAGAGTTTGTACTTATAAACTACAAACTTGAGAGTTCATGGAGGAATTGTTTTTCTTAAATATGCTGGGATGATGTTTTAAGTAGTGACATGTCCATAACTGGAGTTGGTGCTGCATGCACCCAGATGAGTGTGCAGTTGTTGCTGGCTGGTGCACGTGGTTTATGTGTATAATTTTTCCTGAAGCTGAATAACTGAGCCTTGGTACTTCAGAGACAAACTTGGATAGCTGAAGCACATGTATTACATAGCTGTGAAAACAGCAAAGGGCTCTGTGATGAATGTTCATTTTTGCAATGTGCAGTTACTGTGTGTGATGGCAAAGTACTTTTGATGATTTCACAACACATTCTAAGGTCATAGCTGCTGCAAATTATTGTATCAGGATTGTTCTAAACTTCAGTACTGGAATCATGCTTCCTTTATTCTTGAAGCTATAACTACTCTTATGCCTGACTACTGTTTCTAATGAATGGATTTGGCATGCTCTGCTCTTTAATCTTGATGCTTTTCCATAGAATCTTGATTTAGAGTAATTAAGTAGTAATTTGAAAGAAATAAACTTAATTATTGCATTATAATTTTGCTTTTTTTCATATAATACATACTATACGTGCTGTAGCTAAAATGCCTTTGTAAAAGAGCTGTTGTTCCTATTTTGTATCCATGGACTCTTAAAACTCTTGATTAAGTAGCTTCCTCTAATTACAGTGGCACACAAGGATGTTTTGCATTCTTGCCATATCTTCTGCAGGAATTAATTTCTGTAGAACATGTGCTTGGGCTACTTGATACGTTACCTTACAAATAATAATAAAAAATTAAGATTCTCAGGAGCACATAAAAATTTACATAATGAAGAGATTTTTGTTAAAATAGCAAGGTGGGAAGCAGGGGTTGGAAAACTGTGAATAAAAGTAGTGAAATAGATCGTATGTAGACTGAAATACTAAAAGATGTAACTTAGACCAAATAATTTTACTGTGATACTTCTGTAATTGAAGTTTTATATGAGCAAATAACTGTACTGAGCTCATAAAAATTGAGATTGTGGGAAGGAATGGATTGTCCTGTAGAGAGTGTTTATTGAAATTAATTTGTTTGTATTCCTGCTGCTCAAAAAAATTAGTGTGAATGGAACTGGTGAATTTCTGCAAATGTGCTTTTGAACAAAAAGTGGCCCTTTTCTCTACTAAAGTTGTAGCTGTATAGTAAATTTCCAACAGAAGGTGATGGATAAGAAGCCAAATGTGTTTGCAACTCTATTATTTTGTTTTTCTAGAAGTAGTTGTTACACCAATAATCATCTACATTTTGAATTGCTTCTGATTTATTTGAAAAGATATTTTGAAAACTTTTCAAAAATGGGGAAATGTTGCCTCAATTTACCTTCTGCAAGTTACTTTAATTTGTAGTTCCTGTCTTAGGTTTTGAAGAGATTAAGGATCATTTGTCTCGGAATTAGTTGAACATAGTGGACAGAAGTTAGGAACCAATGCCAGTTGCATTCCCCAGCTGAAGTTAATGGGAGCTGGCTTACATTTAAAGGCATGAACTGGAGAGAGGGAGGAAGGAGCAGTTTTGGAGTACAAGTGGGGAATTGATTGGGCACTCTGACCCTGGGCCCAGTGAACCTCAGCAGGATTGTTGGGGATGTGTAACTGTGAGATGCTGGAGCTGTGTGGAGGATAGGCCTGCACACAGGGATATTTAATTTTAATTTATACCTGCATGGTATAAAATAGATTATATTTTATGCCTCTTAGCTGTGGACCATCAGGCTTCCCAAATTGTGGTTGTATTTAACAAATATGTAAAAACACCTTTTCCCTGGTCTGAGCTAACAAACCTGACTTTGTTTCCTGGTCAATTCTCTTCCTCATTTGCACTGAGTATAGTAAATTTGAGTCCTTTACAAACTTTAGCACAGTGTTTTCTAAAAATACTTCCCTGGCAAAAGATGGTTTTCATGGGCTGTGCACCTGCTGGTGTGCAAAGGTGCTGAAAGTGCTACAGAGCTCTGTAAGCAGGAGTGGCTCTGCTCTCCACCAGGTGAGCACATCCCCTTCCCAGGCTGGGCTGGACAGTCCTGCATGGCTGGAAATGAGCTGCACAGCTCTGCTCTCCCCAAGGTGAGCACATCTCCTTCCTGGGCTGTGCTGGACAGTCCTGCACCTCCAGCTGGCTGGGAATGGGCTGCACAGCTCTGCTCATCAACCTTCCAGCCTTTGCAAGGCAGAGCTGAGGAGAGAGGGAAGGCAGCTTATCCCACACAGCTGCCAGCTCGATTCAAAGGGAAATGCTGTGACAAGGCTTTGTGGATGGCTGTGCCATGAATCCAGTGTTCCCCAGTGTTTTCCCTCTGCTTTGTGTTAGTTGTTATTCAGACAGCCAGACTCAACACTTCCCTAGATAAAAACTATTGTTCTGTGCATGTAGTATTTTAAAAATGGAGTTTTGCATTGTAGTTATACTTTTAAATGATGCTGTTTGCAGGTTGAATTTGTATTCGTTTTAAAGGTTTAAATCTGAGGAACCATCTGCTCACAAAAAATAACAGCCAACGAAATTGTTTCTCCTTTGGATTCTATCAGTTGGGTCTCTAAACACACAAGCGGATGAAGGGGGAGAAAACTACTTTGAACACATTCTGTGTACTTGTGTATTAGGAGTGTTAACATTGCAAATATCTATTTGGAGCATAGTCTCAGGTTTGGTATATATGGTGTTTTAGTATGATTTCTCTCCAAGCTGTGGACAAATTAATTGGTAGGAAAAAGAAATCAGAACAAAATCTGACCTGAATTTTGTCTTTGTTTTACAAGTGGTAAACTATTGGGTGTTTATTTTTTTGTTTGGTTGACTATGTTTTTGAAGAAAAAAGTTTAAGTTAATTTCTTCCTCCCAGTCCTCCCTTTCCAAGTTCTCATTTAGATAGTTACAGGTTTTTTAATAAACTTCACTCTAAACTTCTATATTCCAAGGACAAAAATGCAAGGACTAGCAAGGGGTGATAAAGATTATGTAAAGCCTGAGGATTCAAAAGGTTAAGCATAAACAGGTATTCAGCATTACAGGTTGGCTCTATATTCGTGTTTCCACTAAATGCTTCTTTGAAAATGAAATGAGAAATTTAAGAATGCATTAAGAATACATTTCCTGTTTGCTCTCTTTTGCAATAGCAGCCTAAATAATTGCTGCTGGAAAACTTTAAAAAAAGTCTTTTGGATATTTAGAATATTGTCCCCTCCACCCATCCTTGAGTGTAGAAGATTGAAACCTGTAGGCAAAGAGTTTGTGGTGATTGGGATGGGGCCCATCCTCATTTCTGATGAGCTACAGGTGTGAGAAGCAGGTGAGCAGCATTTGCACCATGAGTGCCCAGGGCACTGACCAACCACCAAGGGGAGCAGAGGGCACACAGGTGCAGTGCATTAACAGGAGGGGATAAAAGGCTGGGCTGAAGAACAAGAAGGGCAGATGATTGCAGCCTTCTGAGGTGATGTGGTGTGACTCTGTATGGGCAGATGCCTGAAGCTCTCTGAAGAGGTGAGGTGCTTGGTGATAGTCTGTGTATTGTGTCTGTCTCAACTGTGGTATGTGCTGTGACATACAATGCCAGAGAAACCATTTAAATGGTTTTAGGGGGGATTTTTTAACTCCTTTTCATTGTCTCACCTTCAGAGTATTTGGAAGCTTTGGACAGGCAAATGCAGTGTGTTTGTTTTTAAAGCAATTTTTTCCTTTATTTTTTTAGTGTTAAATTTCTACTAGCTCTTGCCACATCATCCTGTTAGATTCTGCTCCAAGCAGTTTGGATTTAAAAGCTGTACTGTAAATCCAAGTTGCTGTTGTACTCTCCTATTGTTGATGTTTGATAATGGGTATAATGGATTATTCAGTGTGTGTATACAAAAAAAGAATGGAAATAAGATAAGGTTATGTGTTGCCTCTAACTGTTTTGAGGGGTCTTTTTCCTCCTTTTATGCTGATGTGTGATTTGATGGAGTGCTAAGCTGTGTACAGATTAAGGTTTCACAAGCAGAATTGATCTCTATTAGAAATCTGTTCTGATCTTTCCTCAATGTCTTATCAGAAAGGATTTGCCTTAAACCCAAATAGCAAGAAATGAAACTCAAGCGAGCTGGCCTTCATGGGCAGAGGCACAAAATGTATGGAGAGCAGCCCTAAGGTGCAGGAATTTGGGGTGTTGCTGGATGAGAGGCTGGACATGGCCCAGCCATGTGCCCTGGCATCCCAGAAAGCCAAATTTATCCCAGGCTGCCTGAAAAAAGTGAGCAAAAGGTGAAGGGAGGGGATTTCTCCCCCTTAACTCTTTTATTGAGACACCTGGGTCCCCAGCATAAGGATGTGGCCTTGTTGGAGCAATTCCAGAGGAAGCCATGAAGCTGATTAATGGGCCAGGGAACATGTTGAGTGAAGACAGACTGAGAGCTGGGGTTGTTCTGCCTGGAGAAGGCTCCAGGGAGACTTTATAACACCTGCCAGTGCCTAAAGGGGGGCACCAAGAGAGCTGGAGAGGGACATTTTACAAGGGCAGGGTGTGATAAACAGGTGGGAACAGCTTTGAACTGAAAGAAGGTAGGTTTAGTTTGGCTATTGGGAAGAAATGCTTTATTGTAAGGGGGGAGGCACTGGAACAGGTTGCCTGGAGAAGTTGTGGAGGTAGATGACCTATCTCTACCATATATTATGCACCAGCAAAGCTGAGCAGCCCACCAATAAGGTGAGCTAAGGTGGAATAGGGAAAGGAACCCTTTCTTTGGAAAAGGTTTGCAATAAAGGGAAATGTCTTCATTTCAGTTTCCTTATTTAAAGGAGGGTGTGCTAGCTCAAATCACATGTCTGAGGCCTCACCAGAGTTAAAGACAAATCAGGTGCCCTGCAATGTACATCCAAGGATCATTTGGGACCATCAGCCATCTCACTGAAGCTGATGAACATTTGCTGTTGACTCCAGGGGGAGTAAGAGAAAAGGGGGCTTTGTGCAATTTATAGTGAAGGTCTTAATGGGAAAACTTCCTTTCATCCCAGTGCAATCACATGGATCCAGACATTTTATTGTAGTGTGCTGTCTCTATTAATGACTGGATGACCTCAGCTAAGATTTTTCAGCCCATTTTGACTTGAAAATGTAATTTTATGGAACCTATAATGCCTCCACTATTTTGTTCTCCTACAAATGTTCTGGAGGATCAGAGAAATCGGTTACAGTGACCCTTTTGCCCTGTGGTTCTCATCTGCTTAGTGCTATTGTATATAGAGGGAAACAAGACCTGCTACATGTTTAGAAATTGAAAGTGTTGTGGCTCTATTTCTTCATGAGATTTACTCTCATTCATCATTATGCAATCTCTGCTAGATTTAAGTTATGATAGCCTTAATTTATGTATTTATATCTACAGGCAGATCTATCCTAACAGTAATGTTCCAAACAAACCTTACAATTCTGGCTTGTTAATTGATAGTATTGTGCTATTGCTTTACTGGGTTTATCAACTGACCATGTAACAGCATAGGGAAATTGTGGCTTGTTAATAAGCAATTTTCTTCTAAGCACAGGTGTATTTTAAAGCAGATTTTGTCCAAGGGAGCATCTTTAAACCATGCTTCTTTAAATCAAGTTAGTGTTTTGTGGAAATGTTGGTTTTGGATTATTGTTCTATTTTACATGATATTAATTTACATCTATTAGGCTGGCTAATGGAATAACACTAGTATCTATGTGAGATGTGAATTCTGGTCCTGCTAACAGAAATGATTTAATTTCTTAAATTTATTTGAACTATTAAATAGTGTACCATAATTCTTAAAAATAAGCTTTAGTTGAAAGCAAATTTTTTTGTGTTGTATGAGGAACCAGGAATTTTAATGCATTTCTCTGCAATAGAATTGTAAGGCTTTTACAGTTCTGATTGGAGAAGAATGGATTCAGAGATTAAATTTACAAGTGTAACATGATGCTCTTAGGCAGAAACAAATCAATCTACCTGTAGCAATATAGTCACCAGACAATAATATAATTTTTTATGTCCACTTATTCATATTTAAATTAATCATAGTAGTTGAAAATGTCAGATAATGCTATAATTTTAATGCCCCACTTGACCCTCCACCCTTCCTGAGACAGGACAGCCATTTGGTGTTTTATAATGAACACTTTGAAGGAATAACACCTTTGGGATTAACAACTTGTAGGACCTGTAGAGGATAGTGTAGGGTAGACAGAATGGTGTTTGTTGTCCAGAATAATGTTAAGTGATACAAGAAGAAATCCAATTCAAATTGCAATTAAACTGAATTAATTGAAATTGGTTATTCATATGCCAGATATCCCACTGAACATTTGGAAGCTGTGATAAATGTGGCCCATTATGAGCCATGCAGTAAACATGATTTAAAACAGTTGGATGTTTTTTCTGCTAGCTGATGTATTTCTTTTGGGAGCAGACTTTATGCTATGGAATTTGTTTTTCAGGTCTCATCTGTTAACTTGGGAAGTTCTAGCAGTGTCATGACCTCAAAACCAAAAAAAATCAGTATGAGTGTGATTGCCAGTGGCTCCTGGATACTCAGAAATGGAAATCCCCTTAATAGTATGATAATCCTGTTGTGATTTAACTCTATTCTATATTGTCATAGTGGTTTTCCTCCATAAAGAGAAGGCCTTTGATCCACTGTACAGGATAAAATATCTCCTGGAGAGGAGTTTAATTATGCTCACATAAAATTTAGTTAAACAGCTGTGGTGAAGCTTGTTAGTACTGCCACACATTGATGTTTCCAGGCCTCCTCCTCATATGGAGCAGCCAACTTTCAGCTGGAGTCATTGTACTCCAAATGCTTACTTAGCATAAATTCCACCCATGTGAAGGATTGCTTGGGTGTGACAGATGGCATACTCTGTAATATGTAAAAGCAGTTTGGGGTAGAATTATTATTTTTTTAAAAAACACACCTTTTAATCTTTTAAGTGATTGGCTGATTTGTCTTCTTTTTTGTCTGTCAGAATTAAGATTTTAACAGTTCTGTGTTATTTTCCTTCCTGTCTTGCCATTTGCTGGGGTTTTTTCTCCTATTGTTGAGGGCAGTTGTGTTTGGTTTTTATTTTAACTTAGGTTGTGGACAGTCTAAAGAATTTCTTGGGCTGTATCTAACTTCTGCATCAAATTAAACATGAGACTAGAAAGTAGAGGAGCAAAACTTTAAAGCCAAATGGAAAATGAGGGCTGGTTTTGATTTGACTGGCTCATGTATCTAGTTAAACTAGCTGAGTACAAGCTATGGAGCAGAAGGACCACTTCAGTGTGGAAAGGTATTTCAAGGTGCTCTCCTTCTCAAATGGGAATACAAGAAAAAGTAATTTATTGCTTGTGGAA
This sequence comes from Pheucticus melanocephalus, assembly GCA_013398405.1. NCBI lineage: Eukaryota > Metazoa > Chordata > Aves > Passeriformes > Cardinalidae > Pheucticus > Pheucticus melanocephalus. Next base: position 731,944 of record VZSJ01003463.1, on the reverse strand, counting down.
CATGGAAAAACTTACTGTAAGAGATACTCTAATGGATTAAATTGTGGTTAAACTCAGCATTCACATCTTGAGCTTTAACTTCCAAGTTTATATTCTCTGTGAAGGAGGTGAGATTCAGTGATATTTTTCAAAATAAGAAGTTATTTGCTTAGACAGACAAGATTAGAAAGTAGAACTCCTATTAGGTTATCACAGCTATAGTAACACTGTCTTTGGAAGTATTCAGACTTTTGTCTATTTGAAGATATATTTGATTTGCTTGTGGAACCAATACTTGCTTTGAAGAAAGAATGAACTTATCCAGTGAGTTTTTATTGCTGGTACATAATCCTGGACAATGTCACATAAAAATTCAACTTTCTTTTATTTATTTTTGACACTTAAGCCCTCCTGCAAAGCTTTGTGCCGTACTGAGATCTCTGGTCACAAAGTATGTGCAGTACATACTTCCATGTAGTAAAAGTCTGTCTGTAGGCTTGGATTTGCCCAGTTACTCTGTAAGGCACTGGGGATATTTCAGTGTATTATTGTAGCTGCCCTGTTGCTAAACTGTGAGTTGCCAAATCTCAGTAAATAATTGTGAGTGTTCAATGATATTGCAGTTCCCACATTAGACTCTTCAGCAGGCATATATATCTGCCATACCTTATAATAAGGTGCTTTTTGAAGTGTTTAATCTGTGATTAGGAGATATTAATAATAAATAGTATCTCCCAATAGGGTATACAGGCCATTAATTACATAAGCTGTGGCTGTAGCTTATTCTCATAAATCACTAGCTTCTACAGCCTTTCTTTTAAGTGTATATGCAGTGTGCTATTCATAAAAGAAACAAGAATACTTAAAACATCTGTTAATCATCTAACCACTTGTAAATGAACATTTAATTCAAAAGAAGCCTGATAAATCTTCGTTCAATGTATTGTTCTTTATACCATTAAGATTTCTTGTTTTCTGTAACACCTCCTGCTGAAAGTGGTAGAGAAATGTTGCATGGTCTGACTCAGCCTATTGCAGACTGGGGAATAGAATGACTGAGATCACTCTTTGGAAAGTATTGCTGGTTTTTTTGGGTTTTTTTTTTTGGTAACTCATTCTTATTTGCTATGGCATGTATTTCTAGAATTGAAAAGCCTTTAAGGAGAATATTTAGATTTTTTTTACTCGAGGGAAATATTTTGACTGGAAATGGATGGAATACAAACTTTTATTGTTAATATTTAAAATGGGCTGTACGAATGCTTTTGTCAACCAGGCCAAGTGCCAGGTCCTGCCCTGGGTCACAGCAACCCCTGCAGCTCCAGGC
>VZSJ01003463.1:658728-715289 GCA_013398405.1 Pheucticus melanocephalus | reverse complement strand
GGGCTGGGATCTGAACGTGGCTCTCCTAAGTGAAATTACTGAAAGGAGCCAAAGGTCTGAGACTGCTGTGGGAAACCTGGGGGGGGCCAGACAGGAAAATTTCCTTAACATGTATGAACCCTTTGATCAATAGCTTAGAGACTATTGCAGGACTGTTAGAAATTAACTTGAGATTTCTTTTTGCTGCTTTCTTTTCCAGATAACTTCTTTTACAATTAGATTTTAGCTGAAAGGAGGGGACTTTCAGGCTTTTCTGGTTTTAGCAGCCATAACTTTGAAAGCAATAGGGTCATTATTTAAAGGGTTACAGGAAAAAAATGAACACATATGTATTTAGGAATCAATGTTTGCAAAAGTTTTTCTTGCTAATTATAAATAAAGATGGTAAAGAAGCACTTCTGCAGTATATTAAAGAACATAATTAACTGTTAGACTTTGCCTTGATGGAGACTTGAGGGATTCTTTGTCTTCTTGGATGGCTTACCATGAATAGTGCCAATATTACCGTGTCCTAATAAGATGATCAAATATTTGATTGAATCAGAATTTTGTTTGTTTGCTCTAAATCTGGCTCTGTTATTCCATTTCCAAATTGTGTTCCATGCTCCTTTTCCTTGTATCTTAATGCAAACAATGAAATTATGAGCACGGAACTATGTGACTTTCTCAGTCTTAAACATATTTAGGGAAGTGGTTAGTTTTAGTCACAAATGTAGACCTGTTCTTTTTTCAATGGGACTGTTGTAACAAACAAAGCTTAATATCTTTATCACTTTATTATCACTATATTTATGAGACTTGGAGCTTCAGCAGCGTGGGTCTCTTTCCCTGTTATTTTTCTTCAGGATCTGAATTCTGCAATGATGGAATATTTTAACACAATCTCAAATAAGGATTTTGGGAAGGTACTGCTTTTGTAGTGTAAATAATAATAGCTCTTGGACAATAAGATGATTTAAGGGAACTATGGAAATGTGGTAATTCTCACATTCTTGTTAATGGTTTGGGACATGATAAATATTGAGTCTTTTTTTTTCTTTGTTAAGTTGAGAAATGTGAGATCAGCTTCAAAAGCTGGCTATTATTTCTTTTCAGTTTCTCCCTAAGGACCTACACTTTAAGTTTGAAGTTGTAACTCATACAGAAAAAAATGCCACAGCAGACAGAGTTTTAGGCTATTTATGTATTCAGGGTCTTTGCTTCAGGGGTTTGTTTCAGGGCTTCTTTGGGCCATGGAGTAGTGCACAGTTTTGACTGGTCAAATGTGACTGCAAGAGGCATCAATGTATTTTACCCTTACCATAAAGAATTGGACCAACACCATTATTGTTTTCTGCTTGTATGTGCCTGAAATCAGTTGTTCAGATAAAACATTGTATTGATAATCTGGAAAAAACATCTGTTCATAGAATGTGGCACTGCAGTCAGAGTACATCATTATTTCATATCAATGCAGGTTGTCATGTTTATCTTGGAATAAGGGTGATGGTACCAATATACCACTTCCCCTTGTGGAATTCTCACTCTTTGGTTTTGTTACCTTAGCAGTGCTTTGGTCCTTTGCACAATGGATTTACTGAAACAACAGATGCAGCCATTTGACATGTAAGAGTACAAGGTTTTAAAGCTTGTTCTGAGTTGGAATATTTTTGTTTAATTTGTAGGAGGATGATTGTAATTTTTGCATAGATAACTATTGTGTTGTCTGTTCACTTTGGCTGCTCTTGTCCACCTATCACCATAAAGATTAGTCATTTTTACTTTGATTAGTTGAAAGTAATTAACATCCAGACAGTACACATGAATTGGCTATAGGCCATCCTTTCATGAGTTTTATGATTTTATTGGGAATTTTCTGTATTCAACAGAACAACCTTTTCTGGTTGCTGTCCTTCATTAAACACAACCCTAGGTGTCCCCCTTTCTTCACTTCAGTAATGAATTCTGGCAGAAAGTTGAAAGAGAGCCATAGGTGACCATTGTAGCTTTTGGCCATCAGGGGAGAACATGAAGTGTTTTAAATTAAGAAGAATAAAGCACTGATTTGATCCCTGATGATTCCAGCTGAAGCTGGTGTGTGACTTGCTTTGGAGCTATTTTATTGTGCTGACACTTTCTCACACAAGGCTCTGAACAAGGATTTTAGGTATTTTTGTCCCACATATCTTCCAAAACTTGAGCTTGACTAGTGTCAATTCTGCTTCTTCCCATTAGATTCTGTGCTGATAATTCTGTTGGTCTTGATGTATCACAAATGGAGGTGGAGCTTTGCTGCCTTTAGGGCTCACAAATTTTGATCCACATGATCAAGGCTGAGGTTCCATCAAGCCATTTACCAAAGCATTTAATACATTTTAGAAGTGTTTAGTACTTTCATAGGCAATTCTTTGACTACCAAGGCATAGTTTTAGAAGTGATATCAAAGCAGAAACATCTTTGAAGCATCAGGAGCAAAAATGTAGATCTTTGTAGCCTGTTGTATACAAAGAAAAACTATATTCCATAATTCCTGCTTAAAAAAAAAAATCCCACAGAAAAGACAATCAAAGAAAAACATAAAGCTAACTGATAAAAACACCCCAAAGACCCCAAATTCCACCACAGTCATTTGTACAAAGAAATATTTGGAAGATTAAAACTTAGTTTTGGCTGGATGAGGCCTTGAATTTCCTGCCTTGCTTAATAATTTTTCACTGAAATCTATTTGAGGTCTTTTATTTCTTTTAATCCCAGGCATTGACTTCCATTTGGACTGGTAAATACAGGAACAATCTGGTTCCTATTAGGTCATTAAATATATGAAATGGGTGTCCATTCTGTGGGACTGGATGATTGACTGATGCACTTCTTCATAGAAGGTTGGCACTGTTCCTGGAACTGCTCAGAGATTGGATTGTGTTCATTTGTGGAGTCAAGCACAATGAGACAGAATAAAAAGTGTCCCCTTGGAAATTATCTTGGTCTGGACTGTTCAGCGTATAGCCAGGAAAAACATCTCAGAGAGCTGAACTATATTTTGTTGTCTTCCATATATCCAGGGTGGATAACACTTCTACAAACGTCCTTTCTCTACTGGTGCCTTGTACTCTCACACTGTATTTTTTTATTTGTCTTTCCCCAAATGTTGCAGTCTTGTTTTACAGAATTATTAAAAAAAATACACAAACAAAAAAAACAATGCTGCAGAACATTTGCTATACTTTAGAGCACATAGCCTGTATCATGTTATAAGGAGAACAGAGATTTCTACAGCTGTTGTTACAGCTGTTAATACAAACACATCACTTCTCATCATTGCTTCTCTTCAGAACCCTTCCATAGAAACAAGGATGAAGTTCCTGCACTGGGACAAGGATGCCTCATTCAGTGTATAATATCTGGTTTAAGTCATTGTGCATGAGTGTATCTTATGTACATATTTGAGTTTGCTTCAGAATTGACTCATACTCAACTTTTATGTTAGAGTCATTGGCTTTTTTCTTAATAGCAAAAACATTTGCTTCAATCAATTTTTTTAAAATAAAATTTAGGCTGTGATAAAGGAGCTCTTCCTTTACAGGAACATCTCCTAACTGTTTTGGACTGAAGAGTGAAATTTCAAAAATAAATGTGCATTTTTCACTGCATGACAAGCAGCTGTAACAAAGAGCTAGAGTAAGGTAGGAAAATTACAGTGCATTTCAGTGTTGGTTCAGGTAAATGCAGCAGTAAAAAGCTTAAATGCTGTTAGAATTGGGCATGATCATGCCCATATACACACACAAAAAAGAGCTGAGACCAAAGTTAGTCTACAGGTAATTTCTGGATTAAGCTGTTTGCCTCAGGTTTTCTTTCTGTTTGCAACAGAGAAGATTTCAAAAACTCAGTAAGAAAGAATAAGGAGATTATAGTATAACTTTAGAGGAGTCATACTGACTGTTCACATGTCTCATCCTTTAATGACTGTATCTTCAAAGCACAGTGGCATCTTGGTCTTAGAAGAGGTTTTGTGAAGTCTCTTTAAGGAGTGCTCACTGGGTTTTGATATGCTGGTCAAGCAGTGATTCTAAATGCAGTCATTTAAGATTACAAGCCTCATATCAAGCCACTTTCAAAGTCTTTGTACTGTCCTCAATGAGTTTTGGATTAAACCATTTATCAGAAATTCTTCATTCATCCTTAAATCATATTCTTGCCTCTGAGGCTTTGCTCTGTTATGTTCCTGCTTCTTTATCTTTCACTGCATGTCTGTGTGTTCCTCACATGTTTCTGTCTATCCTTCTGCCAACCTCCTGCCACTGCAGGCGCTTCCAGGGACCAGCTTAGACTCCTCTTTCCAGCATTCCTCCCTCTCATTTCTCAGAGCTCTGCCAGGCAGCTAACTTTTGGAGAGCTTGCCATCCAACTTTGGATCTGCTTTTTCAGAGGTTGAAAAGCTGCCACGTTGCTTGTTGCTGGATGTCCTTGTATTGAACTGGTGGCTCAGGCTTTGATCACGCAAAAAGGGACCACACAATTCCAATGCCTACCATGTATCTTCAGAATGGAACTTTGGGTATCAAATTCTTTTGCTTTCACTCCTCTTTCTGAGACCTCTGTTCTGTGCTTTCAACAGATAGTGGAAAAAAAAATAACTGCTGTTTCCCTAGTGTGGAATGTTTTACAGGAAATTGATGTCATTAAGTGATTGCTGTCTTGGCACCGTGGTGCTTTTCTGGCACTTTAAGACACTGAATGGCTGCAGTTATGAACATATGTGCTCAGTGTCTCTCAAACACTTTAATGCAGACAGATAACACTCAACTATAAGAAAAATGAGACCTGTGCAACTACTGGCTTATAGCAGTAAGATTTCATACTAATTTTTTTAACCTTAAAACTAACTCAATGGGACACTCTCTGCCTTATCAAAGAGATATTGCCTCATTCCTGGACGTGGTCAAGACCAACTTGGATGGGTTCTGAGCAGCCTGAATTAGTGAGTGGCAGACCTGGCTTGGTTTTGGTTTCTAGGTGATTAAGTTCCCCTCCAATCCTAGCAATTCTGTATTTCCATCATAAGAGGGGCGTTTCAAACTGTTTTACGTGGTCTTAGAAGTGTTTATTAGCATGGTTCCTGCTCTTGCAGTCACATGGGCTATTAAATGCTGTTGTGCATCTCATACATTTGGTTTGTGCATTGTTTCCTTTTTGTTACTGTGTTCTTTTCTTAGTGCACTTACAATTCAAACACAAAGATGCAGAATACTCTAAGTTAAATAAGGCCTAATTCTGCTTAGTGTAATTGATTAAAAGGAAATTAAAAAAAAAATTCAAATTATTGTTGTGGTGGATTATGAAGAGTAAGATCCTGTAATTTCTGTTCACAATTGAATCTGTAGTATGGTAAAAGGCAATAGCATATGGATTCAAGGTGCCTTGAATGCAGACACTAGAAAAATAGTTTCAAAAAACTGAATCTGCGGTGTTGATTAATTTATTACCTCTGATTAAAAGTTAGGTATGGCTTATATGCAGTTAAGATTAATTGGAACAGTCTTGAGATTTTTGAGTCAGGCTGTTGAGCAAGGAAAAAATCTCAAACATTGTATGGAAATAATTTTATTTTAAAGTTCTCTAAATCTTAGTCATTAATGAAAATGGATCATATTTTTTTTCTACTTCTTACAAACCTGTTCTGCCTGACAGCTGGGTTTTGGTTTCTTGATGATTTTAGTTATTTGGAGGACATTTACAGGCTGAAGACTTTGCAATGTATATATGGGAGGGGTTTTATTAGATATTACACAGAACTATAAAAAAAGGCCTATTCATAAATTGATTTATTTTTGTGAAAATAGTGAATATATTCAAGAATTATAGTCTCCTAAAATATTCAGCCTTGGAACATTAGTGCAGGTAAACATCGTAAATAATTATTTTAAATTGGTTACCAAGACAGTGTAGCAGTATTAAGTTGCTATGGAAATGTTTGCTTCCTGCTCAGAGATGCCAGCACAGTTAATGCAATCTCTTCTAGTTACACCACTTCAACCAGATAAAAATCAAGAGGGGGGAAATAGCATCAGGGGTATATGTGGGACACAAATCAGGATTCTTGGAAAAGGGGATGTGTAAACCATAAAACTGATATGTTTTGAGTTGTCTCAAATGTCCATACTTTTTATCCAGAGCATTTCACAGAAAGGAAGAATGTTCATCTTGACAATTAGAAAGATAAGACTTATATCAAGCTGTGCATGGATTTTTCCTGTCCAAGCTGCCATAAATCAACTCACCTTGTCATATTTAGTCAATCTCCAGCTAATTTTTTTCCGTGTAGTGTTATGAATTATATAACTCTCTCTAGTAGAAGTTGTTTTGGATTGTCTGAAACAGTTACATGGTATTGAATAGTAAATGAGACAGCAAAAGATGATGTGCTATGGCAGCCTAAGACATGATATTTGCACTCTAGTTTCAAAATGGAATTTCAATATCATATGTTAAGAAAATAAAGGAGATATTGACACTATGGCAACCTTAGTTCTCGCAAGTAGCATAGAAAGTCAGTAATTTCTGATTTGCAGAATATTGTACTACTGAAGTGTTTATTTTGAAGTAGAAGAACCCATTCTTACTGCCTGTTCAACTATCCCTTCAGAAAGAATTGCTAAAAGTTTCCCCACTGCTCTGTGCACTAAGAAACTTGCAGCAGATGTTATTTGTTGAGACAGTGAGTATTTTAGTCTCTTCTTGCATAAAGAAGAAATTAAGGCTTTGAAGCAGATGTTGGGTGTAGAAATGGTGACTATTACATAGCTCATTCCCATTTCATTGGAAGCAATTGTCTGCAGCTTCAAAGAGTGAGACTACTTTTTTAATTAGTTTGAGATTTGTCATTAGCTCAAAATGTCTCTAGTTTGACAACAGACTAGTACTGGAAAACTTATTTCTTCTATATTTGAATGCTTACCTTGTGTAAAAAGGGTAAGTTTTCTATACCTTACTTCCAAAAACAAAATTAGCATGTGCTTTGCTTTTTTTTTGTCACAGGGAATGAGTAGTGGTGGCCAGATGAACCAGCTTTTTGATGACCAAATGTTCTTGAAAGGTGGATCAGGACCTGGAGATCATAATGAAATGGTTGAGTAACATAAATAGTAGTGGAGAAAATTCACTGTTATTCAAGAATATTTTTAGTAATTTAACTGTTTAAATCTTGGCTTTCTCAGATTTTCAGAGATTTGGCTTTGGAGCTCATGTGTGGGACTTCAGAGAATCCAAGGTGATTTCACTGAGTGCATTATGAGTGTCTGTAAAGTGGTCCCTGTTACTTCATGATTATAGTTTATACTAGAAGCATCAATACTGAACTTGTAACTTCTATTCATCAATGTGATTCTCATAATAAAATAGGCCTTAATTTCTAGCAATATGATTTCATCCTTGCTCTCTCAATTTACTTTTTCCCAGTATCCATAGCCTTTTCCAGAGAGCCTGATTATCTTCAGGTGTCTCCCATGCTCTTTGCCTACCTACTGCAGTTTTCTTAAAGATGCAAACACTTCATGCTTGTTTTGCTTGAAATTTGCATTAAGATGGTATTTCAGAGTGCAAGATTTACATAATAATGAAAACAGGTTGGAGGGAACATGTGAATCACAAGGACAGGGACTTGAACAGCAGGATAATGTGGTGGAGCCCTACTGGGGACTGGGAGCAGTGTTGATCCAAGTGGATGAGTTAAGGTAGCAGTGGTTTCTGTCTCATTAAATAAATATGCCATTAAACTGCTATTGGAATAGACTCATAACACAGTTTGGGTTGGAAGGGATCTTAAAGATCACCAAGTACCCACCCCCATGCCCTGTACATGGGCACCTTCTCCTAGACCAGGGTGCTCAGGGCCCCATCCAGCCTGGCCTTGAACACTGCCAGGGTTGGAACATCCCCAGCTTTTACATATAACCTGTGCCAGGGCCTCTCCACCCTCAGAATAAAGAATTTATCCATTATCTCTAGTATGACCCTAGCTTTTTTTAAGTTAAAGTCATTCCCCTAAGTTGCTCCATGCCTTGTGAAATGTCTCTCACTAGGTCTCTTAGAGCCCCTTTAGATACTGGAAGTGCTCTGAGGTCCCCTTGGAGTGTTTTCTTCTCCAGGATGAGCAACCACATCTCTCAGCCTGTGTGCACAGCAGAGGTGCTCCAGCCCTGTGAGCATCTTGGTGGCCTCCTCTGGGCTTTGTTCCAGCAGGTCTGTGTCCTTCCTGTGCTGAGAACCCCGAGCTGGGAGCAGCACTGCAGGTGGGGGCTCACGAGAGCAGAGTAGAGGGGCAGAATCCCCTCCTTGGACCTGCAGCCTTTGAAGCAGCAGGGGATGCAGTTGGCTCTTCTGGCTGAGAGCTCATCTTTGACTCATGTCCAGCCTCTCAGCCACTGGAATCCCCAAGTGTTTCATCTCAGGGCTGTTCTAAATCCATTCTCCACCCAGCCTGTGCTTGAATTCAAATTTCCTGTTCTGTTCCATGACTGACTTCTGAGTCTTTTGATCACAATTCAATTTTTAGAGTTTTGCATCTGAGGGGAATAATATGCATCTGAATTATGGGTAGATATTCACTCACAGTATTTCTTTGGGTCCATGGTAGATGCAAATAGCCATGGGTATTTGGCAAAACTTGCAGACTTCATGAGAAATAGAACTTTTTCTGTTGGAAACACTGGGCTGTGTTGCAGATCATCATCTGTGGATTATTTTGGAGATTATACACACAGTTTATGTAAAGCATAGTGAAAGTATAAATGAGTCATACTATGTACCCAAACTGTTGAGATCTACCAAATCCAAATCAAAGTGTCAGGATCCTAGCTATTGCTGCAAGCTAGGGTTCCAGAGAATATAAAATACAAAGAGATGTATAGTAAATGTCTTTATATAGAAAAATATAAACATTCCTGAAACAATGTTGTAATTTTTAGGAGGGGGAAAAAAGTGGATTTTGAATCTAGACAGACTGCAAATTAAGCTTAAAAGGTGTTTCCTCTACCCCTTCAACCCCTACAGGTTTTATCAAAAAAGGGAAATAGCATATGTAAAGTTTTAGCAGTATTCAAATGTAACTTTACTTTTTGTAACTTGAAAAACTTTCTGCTCCTTAATCATGGACTTGCTAAGAACTGTGGTAGTGATTTTAAAGAAAAGGCAACTAAACTACTCCCTCCATGGTGCAAAGATATGTTTCAGTGCTGTTTATTGCCTCGAAGTTGAGATTGTTTGTTGAGGGGAAAGAGGAACATAATAGGAAAGTTTCTTTCTGTTCCTTAAACATCCAGAAGACTTGAAAGGAACTTCTGTTTCAGTGGATTGATGACACTTGGCCAGGGATATTCAGCTAGAGCTAAAAGTGCTCATTCTGTTCTCAGTCAGAAAAGGAGACTGGATGCCAGCACTGAAAAGCCATTTTTCTTACTTGGTCTGAAGTAGTAGGTATGTGGCAGTCTGTCAAGTGGAAATCAAGGAGCCTGGCTGACAGATACTATCAGGAAACTTGCTGCTTAATAAAAGCAATGCACAAAGTTGTAAGATTGAAGAATTATCACATAGCCTTATTGGTGTTGGCAGATGGTGTAAAACAGCCTGTGTGGTATCTGTGGCTGTATTAACAGAGAGAGAGCTTTTATTTCCACTCTTCAGTAGTAAATAGTCTTTAAAGTCAAGCAATGCTGGTGGTTTTTGTTGGCTGCTCTTTGAATCAAATGTAAAGAGGAAGGCACTAGGAGGTTGCAAGAAGCAAACATTTTCTTCCCAGCAAGGTTTCCTAAAGCAGCTCAAAATAGGATAAAGATCCATCAGATCTGTGGAAAGCTGATAGTTGTGTTGACATGGCAAAGAGATGGGCTCTATCAGGAGAATTTGAGGCCGAAACCTGGAAAGGACAAAGGAAATTTCTATGACAAGTGTCTTTGTGCAGCAAATTCTCTACATTTGACCTTCCATTTTTCTCAGCTGTTACACCGCATGTAAATTTTGCAGTGTAACTAAGAAAAAATACTCACATGAACTCAAAACCATCTTGTGTAGGAAAATAGGCTGAGAAAATGGAACATTCTGTCACCATGAGCCAAGTGAGAGCAGCATAGGTAGCAATGGGAAGGGATAAATAAGTGGAGAAAGCCCAAGGTATAACCGGGTGTACCTTTATATAATCCAACTGCATCCTACAACTCCATTGTCTGATACCAGCTGATCCTATACCTGTAATTCCAAAGGGATGACAAGAAAGGACACTTGAAAGCTGTTATGTGGGAGACCTTTAAAGACTGTGGTAGAAATACAGAGGAAAGAAGAGAAAATGAGAAACAACTTGACCCTAAAGTTGCCAGCCTGTTACAGAGGAACTGGGAAACATTTAGATCTTGAAAATAAGTGATAAGTAGCAGTTATTGTGCACTTACAAGTAAATGCAGAAGATAAGCTGTTTCCAGAGCTACTTTGTCTTCCTTATTTTGTTAAAACTAATGATTTTTATTTCTGAAAGCTGTTGAAATCAGGTCAAACTTTTAAAAAACATAGATTTTAAGAAAATCTTTTGAAAGCAGAAATGTTAAAATATCTTTTTAAAGGAAAGGAATATTTTTATTCCTGCATTCTCCCCCAGTCTGCTGACTTCCAACGAATAATGAAAGCAACTTTACAAAAGAAAACTAATTGTTTTAATAAATTCATCTGTTTATTAAAGAAAAGTATTTTATTTCTGGTGTAAGACCAGCAAGTGTTGCTTCCTCTGTGGGATACTTAACTCTCTAATGCCTGGAATTAATATCACACTGTAAAGTATGCACTTAGAAGAACAGATGGGGGTGATTAAAGGGTGGCTTATTATTCAGTCCCTTAACGCCAAATACTGTTGTTTGATTTCCATTTAGTAATGTTGGAGTTTGTATGTGTTCAAATTTTAATTAGAATCAGTTCCCCTGCCTGATATTTTCTTTCAGTTTTAATACAGCTGATTAGAGCTCAGGGCCTCCTACCTCACTTTCACCATATAAATGAGATTTAAAATCTTCAGGGGTTACAGTATTCCATTCTGGACTGCTCAGGGACTCAGTTCCTTAGTATTGTGTTTATTAGATTGTATTACTTTAAATCTTCTTTGCTAAAGATTCCTCTTTAATGTAGTGAAAGCTGAGTGTGTTCAAAGCCTGCTCAGGATCACACACTACCTTCTCCAGAGCTCTGCTTTGGAAAATGCACCACTCTCAGTATCTGATTTGCTGACTCACAGGCAAATACTTGACTCATGTCTGATTTCTAAAGGTGGCTATTCTGGGTTCTTCCCTTGAGATATTAAATTTATGCTGCATTGTAAGGTATATTGATTTTTTTAAAGTCTGCGACCTTTGAAAATGAAGCTGTGAGGTTGTAATCTTAAAGGGGGAGGTTTTGGAGTTCCATTTCCATAGGCTGATATGTATTAGGGGTTATTGAACATTAATTAAATTCTAATGAAGTCAGTATGTGGTGACATCACCATCATGGCTTGGGGAAGACGTGCTACAGCTCTGCAAATGAACTGTCCAGAGGTTAATCTTCACCATTTCTATTTGAACTGCATGAGTAAGCTGGGGCAATTTGGCTTCCCACAAATTATTTGTCACTAATCATTTCAGAAAATCTTGAAGACATTGCTGGGCAGAGGACCTTATGGTTAACACTGCCAGGAGAAGCTGAGGATTTGGGCGACTGAGTTTTCTCTCTAGGTCTTGACATTCTGCACATTTCCCAGCATTGCTCTGCATGGGTGGGGAGGATTCCAGCTCCTGGTGCTTTAGGTCTTTGGAAAAGTGTACAGCTGATCTCCAGGCTTTCCAAAACAGAGCTCTTGAAATGTTCTTCTGTCTTATCCAACCAAAATCTGAGGACCAAAGATATCTTTCAGCTGCATCACGTACATTGATGCACTTATCTGATAAAAAGGTTCTGGTTAAGCATCAAATAAGATTTTTTTAATTAATAGCAGTTAGAACTAAGTGAATTCATTGTATCAAACTTGGAAGTTTTAATTAAGGCCTATTTTTAATTGTTCCGGTAAGGAGTAGTTGAGAAACTAAAAGCAGCAGCAACTGGTAAAATGGGCCATGTTTTGTAAATGAGCTTCATTTGAGCAATGCTGCTTGGAGTATATTTAGTACCAAAATTACAGAACAATGATAATGAAATAAGGGTTGCTATGTTTGTATCCATGCAATTTGCATTTAATAAAATACTGAAATACTACTGTGTTGTTATGCCTGCATAATTCTGTTTGTTTATACCTTTACATGATTATTTCTGTAATGAGCAATCATTAGTTTAATACAGTTTTTGAATGTGAGCAAGTGTAATCTCCAGGCTACTTGACAATGCATATTTTACCTTAAGTATGATCAAAGTTTATTCCATTATCAGCTATAACCATTTCTAGAGAGAAAAGATTTACAGCAATTTGAATGAAATTGTTGAAAGGGAAACAGGTTTGCTTTTTCATCTGTAATGCTTGTCAATTTTTCCTCCCCTCTGTGGCCCTGTGTCCCATCATATGAATAGTAGCCATCTGTTAATAAAATAGGTAATGAAAAGCACTGCTCAGGAATGGTTTACTCTAGAAAGCCAGAAAGCCATTCCTACAGTTCTCCTTGTGGAAGCTGTCAGTTGCCATTGAATCAGGGAGATATATCATGGCCTGAAAAAAGTCCCCTAGCACATATCTTATGAATTGAATTTGGGACAAACAAATGCCCTCTCTATGCCACCTCTCACTGCAGAGCATGTCAGCAGCTGCAAAAATGCCAAGTTTGGGCAGAAATTCCAAATCCAACGAATCAAATGTGGCAATAAAAAGCCATGTGGTCAGTCTATTATTATAAAGTAGGAGTAGTAGAGGGAGATAAGGGAAAGAGGAAGCTTGACCAAATTATGGCATTTTAGTTTCTTATTCTAATATCCTGTTCTTCAGCAACCTGAATTACATAATTCCCTATAACCTTTATCTTGGTCCCTCTCCTGTTTTAAAATTTTCTTTTGCATAGCCAAAGATTTTCATTGTTCAATGTTTTTTGTCATGCTGCTATACTTTATATTTTTAGACTAAGAATAATGCTGAATTACATGCTATACCATAAATTGTTTGCAGTTGCTACTGGTCAGAATTTCTATTAGCATTTTTAAGATTTTTCTGCTGCTTTTTTCTATGCTTATGTGTGCAGGGATCCTCTCAAATTAGATCCTTTGCACTGGGTGAAAAAAGCTGGGAAAGCATGGAGCTCCTTTCTGAGGCAGCAGAACTTGGCCTGCTGCTGGCAGTGTAGTAAATGGCTGTGCTGGATGGCCCAAATAGAGGGATTCCTGTAAAGCCCAGGCCTTGAAGTGAGAAAGGTGCATTCATAATGCCCAGGTCTAGGGTAGCTACTGTAATATAACCAGATGAAGTCAGCTTAGTGTGGTCTCTGTCCCATTTACTGTTAAGTGTGGGGTTCTTGACATTCATTTTCTTAAGGGTGAGATTTTTTTAGGACCCTAATGCTTAATGATTTAATTAAGTATTGGAATTCTGATTCCAATTCTAGGTGCCATTCTTTAGAGAGAAAATTAAAGGGTCAAACTGTGTTCAAGACATTTGTGCTGTGTCTCATTCCCACTCTGAAAATGCTTAATGACAACAACCTGAGCCTACACAATAATCTGCTGATTTATATAATAGCTAAAATGAGTGCTAAACTACTTAGAAAATTGGGCCCTAATACCAGCACTGTGAGAGCTACTTATGTATTTAAAAAGTCTTAAAATTCTAAGAATAGAGAGTTGCAAATGCTTTTGAAGGAAAGTTGTGCAACCTCTGTATTTGCCTTGTTGAGTGATGTGCTTAGCTTAGCTTCAAAGTAGGAAAATGGGTGGGGGCACTGCAGGGCTTATATTGGATCTGTGCAAGGTAGAGTTTCTTCCTTGACTTCTCTTCAGCAAATGGTTGAGAATTTCCTATTTTGGAACGATTTCTGGGCTACAGGAACAATGTGCTTGTGCTCTGTACTTTGCAGAACACTTAGCTCTGGGACATGAGTTATTTGCCTGCTGGCCTTGACACAATTGTCCAGGTGGCTCAGTGCTGCTCAGCAATGAATGTCTTATTGATCACACTTGCATTTCTCTTAGGGTAATTGGGCTTTAACTTAACCTGGCAGAAATTGGAAAGGAATTACACAAAAATTTATTAGGAAAACATATTTTAAGTGAGAAGTTGATCTGAGGCCTTTAGCTGTCAAATATCTAGGCATACACCATTTTCTCTAAAACACTTAATTTGGAACCTTTCATCCAGCTACTTTTTTTTTAATGCATGTTTCTGTTGGTTAGCTCTGCTCATTTGAGCATATTTGCTTCTAATTTGCAATACTCTGAGAGGCAAATATAGCCTAGTAACTGCTGTAGCAGTCTTCTCTACACCTGCAGAAACATTGAGTACCTTCTGAATTGGCATATGTTTAGTATGCCTCAAAATGCCTCTGGAGAAACCTGTAATTTAGTTAATATGTTATTTCATGTTTATTAAGCACATGCCACAGCAAAGTAAAATAACTACTGGTTTGTCATCCTAGACAAATATGCTCTTCTTTACAGGGACAGCACTTCAAATGTGAATTTGTTGTACCTCTTTGAACTTGGTGTGCATTGAATGGGAAAGAGCAATATTTAATGAATTCTTATTAAAATATTTTTAAAAAGCTAGGCAGATTTGCCTGAAGAAAAGTAATTCTCTTTTGTAGAAGGCTCTGTTTCCAAATGTATTTTCTTTGAGATACCCAAATGTTTTGAAACTCTTTGGGAAAGAAAGCTGTGTTTCGGTTTGAAGCTGCTCACCTGGAAGGCTGCCTGGGAGCTGTTCTTGTCAGGAGCTCCTGCTTGGTGTTCCAGGTCATCCACAGGCTTTCAGCCCACCAGGTGAGCTGCCAGCAGCTAAACAAGCAAGATAGCAAGAGGAAGGGAGAAAGCTTTCCCACAGAAGCATGGCTTGGCATGTGAATCTGGAAATGTTGCTTTGAATTTATTAAATGCTGTCAAAATTAAATTATTTCATATGACATTTCAATTTAAATAAGCCAGCAAATGCCATAGACTAATATTTTCTTTTTTTTTTCCTAGTCATCTCTCATTTCAGTTTCATCTTGGACTGGCTATAAAAGTGATACAGTAATTACAGCATTGATGTAGCTTAGGACAGAGTAGCTTTTGATTTGTGGATTAGCTCTACTTTAGAGGTGGTCCAGGGAGAGTGCTTGCCATTTACACACTATTTTTACAGAATGTACATAGAGGCATAGCAGCCAAATGAAGTCCTCACTTTGTATTTTACCAAAGCAATTGGTACAGATACAGGGAGGCTAAAAGAACAGTGGTGATCCTCCCTGTATTCAGTGATGGCCAAGGTTTTCTAACTCATCAGTGGAAGGAAATCTGAAAGTTGGCATTGAGATGGGAAGGCTGAAATAAGCTTTTACCTCTTGTATGACAGTTTCTTCTGGATGAATTAAGAAACTTCCCCCTATCCTCTAACAGGCACACTGATAGAGCGATGGAGAAAAGGAGTACCAAAGATGAGAGGAGAGCAAAAGGAAACCAACTATACTGATGGTAATACTGAAAATTAATGAGACACTGACAGTACTGGGAATCTGCTCTTTTAAAACAGTCACTTTGTTTAAGACTTGGAGAGCAAAGAAGAAATAGAGTCAGAGGGAATAAAATCAGTGACTCAGTGTGATATACAGCTGAGCAAGGAAGTAACTGATAAAGTTAAAATGTTTCCTCCCCAGCCCTTGTGATTAATCACTGCACACATGTGTGTATTTTGCATTGAAATAGCTCATTAAGGAGTAGCCAGTTGACACAATGTGCATTTAGAGAGGTCAAAGGGACATTAACCATTTGCAATAAAACTGTAAATCCAGAAGGGGTTCTTTGGAATTAAAACCATTTGATTTATACTGCTGGGCAAACATTAAAACTGCAGGCCATGAAAAGACTCTGTGGTTAAGTATTGTTCTGAAAAATAGAAGACAAAAAAATAGGGACTGAGTTTTTTGGGTTTTGCTTCTGCATTTTTTTGTCATCACAAAGACAATTTGGGGGGTTATAAAGCCTTGGTGGGGTTGAGTTGATGGTGTTTACATTCAGTAAAAAAAACCCCTCAGCTGTAATTTCAAGACCTTCTGGTAATACTAGAATATATTTACACATTTTAGGAAGATGAAAGCTTTAACAAGGAAGTTAATCAGTTTGTATTAATCATAGTTAGAGAAACTCCACTGACAATTGTAAGACTGAAAATATGCATCACAAGCCATAATTGGTATGGTTAAACTTTCTTTGCAGAGTCGGCCTTTGGTTTAATGTACCATTAATTAGGTAAAATAATTACAGTTTTGTGTTAAATAGATACTCTAGGCATATGGTAGATGTTAATGGGAAAATATGGAGATGAGTAACCATACTGCCAGCAGTTCTTCTGCTCAATGCTAATATGAGATATAATGTTAGCCAGTTACTTTACTGGACCCCAAAGTATTGTCATTACTGAATTTTTTTCCTTTGAAGCATGTAGAAATTTGGCCTCATCAAGTATGGCAGGTTAATACAATGCACTCTGTAAAAATGAATATTTGAGTACTAAGCTATAGCAACATGCATAGAAGCAATTTTTTGTTGGTCTTAATAACGTTGGCTCATTAAAGAGGAGGGAGCTCTGGACAAAAGGCAGATGCATTAACATCACCACATGGTATGTGTGTTAGGATTCTGCTGGAAGGGAGCAGAACTGAAAACACATCCTGCCTTTGGGCAACTCACTTTGAAAAGCTTAAAATTGGGGAATCTCATGCCTTCAAGATCTAGGGTATTTTGACTTTCAAAAGGAGTGTGTCTACTTTGACACCACTAATTCTGGTACCAAAATTCTGTGCTTTGTCAAAAAGAGAAGCTACAACTCCTTTTCATACTACCTTTATTGCTTGCTTAAGCACCATTAAACAGTCAGCTATTTGGATCTAATTCTCTTAGAAGAAGATCCTGGCTCTGTTGGTTTTAATTTACAAGACAAGCATCCTTTAGAAGGGCCAGTTGCTTCTTCCTAAATATCCAGTAACATTAAGATTAATGCACGATTTCTACAGCACTTGTAAAGCCATTTCAATACCAGAAACTTTGGCTTGTGATCTTTGCACGGATAGCGCATAAAGAGTCAGTACAACCTTCAAAGGAAGCATAATTTGCAGGGGTAGCTGCTTAGCAAGGTGTGAAATCTCCACTAATTAATCTTTTTTCTTGTGTGGGACATGTTTCCCGTGTTGATCCTTTTCAATCTTAGCTGAGTTCAATCTTAGCTGTCTCAGGGCAGAGATTTTTGAATAAGTTATTGTAGGTGGCTTCCTTCAGGGATCTTTCATTACCATATCCAGAGGAAGGAGAGCTCTGTTTGGATGGAACGCTTTTTAATACCCTAGTACTGAAAAACCTTATGGCCTGGTTTTGTATTAAATTGATTTTGATGAAGAGGAAGAAATGCCACCTGTGTGAATTTGGCAAGGAGTGGTGTGCCTGGTAAACGTGCAAATAACTTCCTGTGAGAAGTAAATGATCACTTGGCCTATACCTGTTGGGCTCTTGTGTCTTCAGCATTGTTTATTTTGTCACTGGGCATGCTGGGGGTCACATATTTGCCAAGCTCTGGTTTGAAAGTGTTTTGTGGTTTTTTTGCTGATAAGAAACAGTATGCACAAAGAGTATTAAGATTAATTCTGTCTGTCAAAGCATTGTATTTTCAAATTCTGCAGATCTTACAAGCTCCCAACCTGTCAAGTTCTTTGCAAGCACTTTGAATTTAAATCTGATAGGCACAGAATGCAGCTCTGGCTCTTAAGTACAGCTCCAAGTGTTTATTTCTACAGGAAAATACACAGCTACAGTGGCTTGTACTAATAGCTTTAGACATGTAGGCACACTGTATAGATTCACCAGCCCAGAGGTCAAGAGAATGGAGCTCTCAGGTGTGTTCAGGTGTCTAATGGCATTATCTTTACATTTCTGCACAGATGTGTTTGGCATGGAACAGAAGGTCACTTCTTTTTACTGTATTAAGACAGGTAAATTGAAGGTATATTCTAATTCAGGTAAGAAAAAAGGCACATTTCCTTAAGAATGGTGGCAATAATAAATATTTATTTCAATGAGGATGGTTCATGAAATAGCTCAATATCTTAAAAGGGTATAATAGTATTGGAAATAATTTGAAGTGAAGCCAGGAAATGCCTGCTTTATTTTAGACATATCATCTCAAAGGAAGGAAGAAAACAAATCAATAACTGTCATAGCATAAAGGAGCTTGGAGAATTTTATTTAAAGATAGATATCATACATGTATATATCAAAAAAGGAGGATTGTCTCTATTGTCAGTACTTCATAGAGTTTCTTTTTGACTGGAGTTCTTTTTAATCTCTTCATCAGTGTAAGCTGAAAATGCTTAAGATTACTTTTTTAAAAAGTTTTTCTTTGTTGTACAATAATATCAGTGATAACTGCTTCATATAAAGTGATAACTGATCTGAAAATAAAGATCAACTTGTAAAAATTATTTTATTTTAAACATAATAGTTCACACATCCAAGGTCTTTGTTCATGGTGGAACTTGTTAAAAATAGAAGAAAGATATGGCATTCTGCTATGGTGATATGATTTTAAGATCTGGCGTTGAAAAGAATATCAGATTAAAAAATGTCAATGAAAATCTGAGTTGAAAACTGGGTTGGATCCTTGCTCTCTTCTCCAGTTAAACTGGGATCTGTCTAAATTCAGTTGTGTGAAAAATGTCAACAAGATTGGGTGAATGATGGAGTAGTCTTACACATGAAGCTTTATCTTCATCACTGATAATTAAACACTGGTACCTTAAATGTGTTTTTAACCTTAAATTGCGATACATTATATGATAATGATATTGAAAAGAGTTATCAGTATTTTTTGTAACTTCCTCTTCCCCTAGTGGAAAGTGTGGCCACACAAGGGTAGAACTTGAAATTCCTTGTTTTTCCTTTTAATGAGATGCAAACAAACACTTGTGGTAGGGGTTGGGGCCTGCATTTTTTAGGCTTTTTCAGGGTTTTTTTCAGGGCTTTTAATAGATATTTTAGGGGTTTTGGGGGGAGTTTTTTAGAACTTTTCTGAGAATGTTTAAGATACTTTTAGGGTGTTTTTAGGACTTTTAAAATATTTTCTAAGGATATCTTAAGGGCTTTGTTAGTACTATTTAGAATTTTTCAGGAGTTTTTTGGGTATTCTTGGGGCTTTGTTAGGACTATTGAGGATATGTTGAGAACCTTTTTAGAACGAGGGTATTTTTAGGGTTTTTGAGGGAGTTTTTAGGTTTTTTTAGGGTCTTATCAGGGCATTTTAAGGTTTTTTGGGGTTAGGATGGATGAGAGTTAGGGTTAGGGGTTAGGAAATTAAATCTTGATCTCACATCTTTTTTTTTTTTTTTAAATCTTCCTTTAAGCTCTGCAGCATGAATTAGCAAATAATAATTTAATTTCACAGGAGAACATACACAGGCACATGAAGTGTCCTGTTTGAAATATTTTTATTATTTTATTGTTTAAATATTTCTTTTCTGCTTCACAATCTACCATTGAAAAATATCTTCATTTCTTAGCCCAGGATTCTGTTATGCAGTACTGCTTCCATTTTATTAAAACACTTTGTGGTGATCTTGATTTATCAAAACTGAAGTAAAACTTGGATCATTTTGCCTGCTCCCCAAGGGCAGTCTGGCATGGCTGCATACATTTATCAAAGTATTCCTCAACTAGATATGGATCACGTGGAATTTCTTTCATTCAAGTGTAGTGCTTGCTCATAAAACGGTATCTTGTCTAATTTTCTTTCAAGACATGCAAATATTTTCCTTTCCAGATTTTTTTTTCCAAAGCCTCATGTGTAAGATCACTAAGTTTATCATACAGAAGACAGTCCCTTGCTGAGGCAAACAGCTCTGGAGCAGGGATGTTACTCAGCAGACAGAGAGGGATCCTTGGGCACAGTATGCATAAAAGGATAAAACTTTGCATTTAATACTCTCCATCTGGCAGCTTCTACTTGAGTCTTGCAGCACTGAGCATCTTCTTAAACAGGAGTAACACAAAAAAAACCCCAAAACACTACCTCCTTTGCCTTGATTCCTTCTGGATCTGGAAGAAAATCTTTTGTGGTTCTCAGCATTTTGCAGGATTTGGCTTTGAGTGCAGCATGTGGCCCTGTGATGTCTTACTGAAATAATGTAGAGTGGGTGTTTGACAAATATGCTGAACTGGACTGTGTACCTACTGAGGCATATTTTAAATATTCCTCCCCAAAATGTCATGTATAAATAGAAGTGCTTTAACATATTGCAGGCATTTGGTTTCGTAGAAGATCTTTGTGCCTCTCTGGTGTCTTCTATGTTAAAATGTCAATTATTGCACACTATCTCTGTAATTTTTTGATTATTATCCTTTTATCCTTAAGCAGAAATATCCTTGCTCAGAGATTGCTTAGTGTATAATCTGGTTACCTTAAATCTGTAATGCTTTAATGACATTTGAAGTGTGTTACTGTATCATTAATTGCTGTTATTATGTCATAAATTTATTTCTACAGACTATATCCCTGTTTCTGTGTGAATAGGATTGATTTGCTCTCTAGAATAAGAGCAGCTTTGATATCTGGTAAATATATTAATGAGGCTTTATCAGGATTTTACTGAAGAGGTCACTGAATGTCTATTGTATAGAGTTTTTAGGATATTCAGAAAATAGAGTGGTGATATGAGACTTCATGTAGAATAAAAGTGTTTTCTGAGATCGTGATGGTTTTAGACTTGACAGAAAAGTTCAGTGATACAGCAAAATCTTCTCACAGTGCCTTTTCCCTTGATCATTGCAAGACAGTCTCTTTGCAAGTGAAGTACAATGATGTGCTCAAAAATATAGCTGTTCTTTGGGGGGGGGGGGAAGAAAGGCTGTTTCCTCCCCTAGAGACCTGAGGCAATTTCATAAGCATGTTTCAGGATTTCATTTAGAAAATGTTTATTTTCCTGGCCATGCAACCCTCAGAACAGCTACTGTCAGATGAAACAAGCTTATGGAGAAGGATGGATTGTGAACTGAAGAGATTTCCAGTGCAGGTGATGTTCTTGGAGTTTGCCTTCGAAAGAGTTGGCAGTATTTGTAATTGTATAAACACAAATAGGGATTACTCATTTAATAAATGAAACATATATGTTATAAGCAATGCCAGCAAATATGTTTTGATTGCGAAATTGTCTTGCAGAAGACATTTCTCTCAGATGTATTGATATAACTTTGCAGCTCCTAAACCAGCTTTGTGACACATTGATGGTTCAAATTGCCTCCTTCCACATCTGCTACCTCATATTACAGGTAGTGAACAATGCAATAAATTCTTTGTTTGATTTGTCAGACGTTTCCATCTCATTTTTCAGCAGCAGTTTATGAATGTGCTGATCTTCCTTTGGCTAGTGTTTCCTACTTCTGAATTTTGATTTTCACCTTTTGAAGTGCTACCATTAGTGAGACATAGACACACATCCTAGGGGTAGCTCACAAGTAAAGAGGCTCTACTTTCTGTTTGTCTGTCTTAATTTCTGTATCTCAGTTTGTCTTTTAACCAGATGAAAGCAAAATACATATTTTGGTTCTAAAATGCTTTATGAAACACTGATGACCACTATTAGTGATTAGAATTGACAACTACAAAAAGGAGCAAAGCGTGTCAAAAGTAGTTTTAGTATTTCTTTCCATGCTTAGTACTGAAGGCTGAATTAAGAAGTTTTCTAAAATGGGCAGTCAGCTCAAAGATGTCTAGAAGCTGTTTCTTCACCTAAAAGTTATTTGGCTTAAAGAGACTACTTTTTCCAATTCTATTCCCTCTAGCAATTTACAGTAGACGTTAATTCTCAATTTTGGAGCTCCCTTCAGTCACCCACATACTTCTGATATCTGCCCGCTGCTAATGAATATGAATGAAATGAAAAGCAATACCTCATAACTTAAAATTATTATTGTAGAGTCTGATAGGAATGGGCAGGTTTACATAAAATACTCTGAAGTATATTTTTTAAGAACCATCCCTATAATTCTTTGAAGAACAGATGTCAAAATGTACTGTGATAATTTCTCTGAGAAAGAAAATTATATTAAATTAGAGGCAAAAAAGTCACAAGAGGCAAATACTTAAATTCCTAAATGAAATTTTATACAGTATTGTGCATATGAATAGAGCTGTTTGCATTATTCATTGTGCATAACTGATTGGCCAGGTTTAAGCCTTTTATGTTGAGGCACATCATGATTTTGATAGTTTTAGTTTTTTGATTATTTATAGTACTTCAATGAGGTCTAAGAATAAATATATAGTGCATGTTGCACAGAAAATGGCTTGGCCGTAATGATGATGTATAAATCTGATATGTTTTGAAGGTCTATTATTAATTCTTTCTTACAAATAATTAAAATATTTAGAAAATCATTATGTACATCCTAATCAGTGATGGAAAAATTTTCATAATGGCCAAGAGCAAACCTACATCTGCTCTTGGTTTAAACATTTACGTGCAGGTGGAGGAAGAGAGTAGATTTCAGGGCAAGCTGAAATGCCCAGCACATATGAACAGTGTGATTGCCTGGCTTTGAAGAGGATGAGGTGACTGAATTATCAACAGCTGAAATTAGCAATAGGCTAATTTTGATGTCTACTTTTTGAGTTTTCCTTTTCTGCTTAGGAAAATGACTGGAGAACAATGAAGCAGACTCTGATAGTATATAGGCATGTATAAGGCCAATGTGAATGTAAAAAGGAAATCTTAATTTTAAATGCTGTCAACAATGTGAGAATCAGGCAGCATTAGTGGTTTAGCTCTCTCTGGTAAAGGCAGATTCAAAGTTCAAATTCATTCCTTCTGATGGCAGCTATGTACCTATAAGTGGAAACAATAAGTAAAATAATGAAAAGAAGCATCTTACTGGAGGTGCCTCCAAATGTGTCATATATAAAACAACCCTGATAAATTATTTTCTTAGTCTGGTAGCTTTATTTGGGTTAATGACCTTGTGTACTGAGATATAATAGGAATTAGATTAGCTTTCCATGTTGCAGTCTCTAACATTCAGACTTAATATTTAGACTGTTCCAAAGGGTTCAGAAGCAAAATAGTGAGGAAGTAAGCCATAAATGAAAATTCTGGCACTCCTATACAATATTTCCAGACACAATATGTGGAGATCCTGCTGAGGTCTACAAGATGGTCCCTGTGGACTGCAACTGTATCAGAACAGAATGTGGATAGAGGACTTTTCATAGCACTTAACTTTTTCCTTGTGATGATATTCAGTGCTGTGCAGGCATTAATGCTTTGATACCAGTGTGCCACTCGTGTAACAATTATACACCTTGTTAACAAATACTTTGTGGCTGCTGAAATACAAAAAAAGACTTTGAATTTGCTCTTTGAGAGGTGCTACACTCAGTTTTATAGCAGAAGTGAAAGTCAATTGTCTACTTTGTCACACTGAAATAAGTGAGGTGAGCTGCTATGATGCTGATCTGTCACCAGGACAGAAGGAATCCACTCTGGATCAGTGTAACTAATCACTGATCAGCGTGGCTGGAGCCAGGATTTTACTCACAGCTCTCTGGTGATAGCCATGGAGCTGCCTTTAATTCCTGCTGGAGAGTCAACATGGCAGCAACTCTCCTGACTGGCTGAGAAACACAATTTTGTGCTAAGTACAGAACTCCTTCAACAGGAAGAGGGGTTGTAGGTGAGCAGTTACTGATGTGTTCTTAGGCTGCAGTTATGGACAGCTCTGGGTAAGACTGATAACTCCAAACAGCCTTTAATGCAGCAAGATCTGAAAGAAAGGAATCGTGTTGTGTGTGTGTCTTCAGCGTGCACAACATTGGCTCATCCTAAACAGAGTACTCCTGGAGTTGAACAGTTGTTAGACTGGTTGTTCTTGTAACTAAAATTGAATTTTAGTCCTTTTCCTCACAGACATGAGGAAAGAGCATGTATTCTATACTGCAGTTAAACATAGACCTTGCTCATCTCTAGTGAGATCCTGTGGGTTTGTGCCACCACTCTAAGTGGACAAGCAGTGCAAGTCAGTGTTTGTTTGTTTTCCTATTGCTGTTGTGGTTGGTGAACCTTCTTAGAGACCAAATAAATCTACTTTTATAAAGAGAAAATAGAAGCTGCTGTTGAGGGAGGCTGTGACTTGGCTATTTGCAGTGACTGGCATCCCAGTCTCTGGACTAAATTCAGTTTTTGCAGGTATGAATAAGGGTTTCTACCTGAGGGATTTAAATCTATGTGCCTTAAACAGACAGTTGTACTTTTTTTCTGTATTACAATCAGATCTTTGCCAGCTCCACAACCTTTTTCTCCTTCCATTCTCCCAGAGGATTTGCAGTAGGCTTCTTTTTCCTACAGTTTTGGAGTACTTTAGGTTTGGCCCGTTGCCTGGAAGCTGCAGCTTATCATTTCTGGTTTGTCTCAGTCTGATTTTTTTCTACTTTTCTACATCATCATTGAGATCCCAGTTCTCTTTCTTGCTCCCTTGTCTCTTCCACTCCCCCATGCTTTGTTTGCTCTTGAGCTTTTGCCGGCTTTTTCCCTTTCCTGATTGTGATAGCCTAGATGAACAAGATGTTTTAATCTGAACTATTATTTTATTTAAGTAAGGCTGGCCTGAATCAAGCAGCTGCTGTGCTGCTGACCAGCCTAGACCATGCCTATCATTTGGTACTTGGAGCTCGTGTCAACTCCAATTTTAACAAATTCTGGAGCTGGCTCAACACAAACTATGGGTTCCCTTCTTGTCTCTTGAGATTCCAGAAATACCATAGTTCTCCTGTTTATTGGTAGAAAAAAATTAACTTTGGCTTTACAAATAATCAAGTTTCCCATCAGTGCATTGTGAGTTGCAGTCTGAAGTGCCTCTGACTCATGAAGCCAAGCCACACCAGCAAGTTTAGTGGCACCTTGGTTTTGTTGTAAGTAAAAGATGCCACAGCCTTGAGAAACCACAGTCATCCTCTGCCTCTGGGAAGCTGAGCCAGGAAGTGAAAAAATTTGGCTTTTGCCTTTTTTTTTTCCTTCAGCTGAAAAAGAAATTGTACTTGCCAGTTTTGCATTGTATGTTTAGACCTCTTAAGGTGAAAAATATTCCTGTAAAAATATCTTATTTAGTGTTCTCTGTGCCAAAGTACCTTGAAGATGTCTGGTTTTATGGGCTTAAAGAAGCAACAAGTTTGTAGGAGATGATTTATATTTAGTGAAGACATGAGTGAAACCCTTCAAACAGGAATGGAAAATTGTTTTGTAAATTAACTCTTCCTGGTGTTAAATGTCATGTTAGTTAAGAACATTCTTAGAACCTTCAAGGTGGCAAATTCAAAAATGAGAAATTATAAGTAGGACTATTCCATGGAACCAAAAAATTTGATTCAGGAAAAGTCTTATGAGCTAAAGTATGTCTCAAATTAAGTGTTGCTGGTGTAATCCTATTTGAAAACAATAACTTCTGCTAAAAAATGTTCCTAAATCAAACAGGAAAGCAGGACTTTAAGGAGTATGTCTTTGCAGTTTTCATATGGTAGCTTGTTTGCATTTTCTCCTATATTTTAGTGATTAATTTTATTATAAACACATTATTTTTGAAGGATGTTCTGATGTTATTAAATAGCCTTTAACTGGTATTTAATATTACAGTTAAATCAAGCTGGTTACTGTATAGTTTATTAGTATGGAATTACTGCACTGTTAAATCCAGGATAAATAATTTCCATATTTTAAAATAAGTACAGGATTAATTATTTTACACTGGAGGTTGTTATTTTACACTTAAGAGTAAATTAATTTGGTTCAGCTAATGCATATTAAATCTAGATCCTTGAGAAATATTGCTTAAAAACTTGTTTCAGTATTTCAGAGTATATTGCTGGAAAACATAATTAAGTTATGTAACTGAATTAGAACCCACCCAAAGAATATGCAGAGCTCACCTTTTCATCTGCAAAGAGACTCCATCAGGAAGTAGAAATGGAAATTGCTTTTTCCTACGAAAGATCATTTAAATTTTTTTAAAATTTACATCCTTAACTGGACTCCTCTTTCAGGTAATGTAGGTTTTATCACTAGAAAAGGAAGAAATGTGTTTGCCTGCAGTTTGCACAGGCAGGTTTGCTCTGTGGAATGGTGCAGAATTGAGAGAAGCATCTCTGGAATGTGAAGTTCCACAGAGAATGCAAGAGCAGGTATGTTTGTGAGAGTGTGCAAGTGGTTTTACCCAGCTTTGTGCATTTTGGAATGTTGGCCTGAGTTCTTCTCAGTGACCTCATTCTCCTAATTTATGTTTTTTTAATACTTTTTCTCAGGACATTCTGAGGAAATCTCGTCCCTGCCTTCCCCTTACCATTTTCTTCAGCTAAGCCAGTGGAATCTGGCACTGTTAACTGAATGACTGCCGCTATCTTTTAGAGTGGCAGATGCTGTGTGCTCTTATTCTAGATCAAAGTTTTTATGTTCCAGAGAAGTCAGGGTTGGTGCATTACCTTTAATGGATCTCGGTGTTCCTGCAAGAGAAATAAACTTCCAGATGATTGCATGCCCCTGTTAATGAAAGTGTGATAAATGATGGAGGCTTTTGTTTGTCCTTTGGCGTCATGAGCCATTTTTGTTTTCAGTTTGAGATTTGAGATGTCTTCAAAGACACCTAACATAAAATAGCTAATAAAAGATCTTGGCAGAGCAAAACACAAAGCAAAAAACAAATTGTAAAGGAAATTAACCAAGACTTTAAATGGGTAGCATCCTTTCTTCCAGGAGTGTTCAAGAAGTACCAGGAAAAACCCTTTCTTTTCATCAAGTAGATTTACCTGATGAAAAGACTTACTAAAAAAGAAAAAATTAATTTTATTTTTTATATTTTTTAGGTTTTTTCCTCTTGTTAATAACAGGAAATAAATAAACTAGGTAGAATTCAAATAAATTATTTTTTAATCAATGACAGCTATTTTCCAGTTCCAAATGGTGCTTTAAAATGAAAAACAAATGTTGGGGATGATGATGTTTTTGGTGAGTCACTTTGGATGGTCAGCTAGAAATACTTCCTAGCTATTTCTAGATTCTTGGCATGATTGGGGATATCAATATTCTCAATCCCTCCTGTTTCCCATCTGTGTCACATTCTGGCTTCTGTTATTCCATTCCATCTGAAGCTTTGAATGGGTAATAGAGAAGTTTTAGGACTTTGGGAAGACAAAGGTTTTTTCAGACCTTGAGCAGTTGCACCTGCATAAAGGTGTAGAGGCCTACATGGTGCTCACTCCCAGTCCGCTAGGATTGTGGATGAAATACTGGGATTTATTTCTATCTGAAGATATTGTATCTCAGCTGCTGCTTGCCCTTGCATCCCAGCAAGCATTCAGAATCACACCCAACAAGCTGCTGGCCTGCAAGATTATATGTGAGGCTTGTAACTTCCACTTCTTGTTGCAAGAACAAACCCTTTAAAGTAAGGCAAAATTAGACATATTAAGTTTATAAAGGCTTCAATCACTGCAGATGTGAGGTCAGGTAAAGTTCAGTTTGAGACAAAGTAAGAAAGAAGATAAAATCAGCCTTGAGGAAGAGTCAGAGACTAAACAGTGATTTGAAAAACAAGCACTTATCTGTAGAATAACACAGCTAATTCAGTTACCAAAGTGGGGAGGAGGGGAAAGGGAGGGTGTGGGACTGAGGGAAGATGTCTGCACAATTGATAAATCCTCTGTGGACAGAGTGGGACTGGTGCAATTGTTCCATTAAGTGCAGGTATTTGTCTGTCTTAAACCTCTGAAATCAATACCAATAATCTCATAAACAAAGGAAAATTGGACTTTGAGAGAATTAATGCAGCCCAAATAAGGCTGTATATAGATATAATGAAGACATAAATTTATATTACCTATCTAAAAAGATATGACAAACTAGTCTAAAAATAACATTCCAACCCGGAACAGGAGAAACTGGAATAATGTTAACAGGCTTTATTGAACCTCAATGAAATCCACAAGAGAGGTTTTGTTATGGCAGGATTACCACATGCAACAGGAAGAGCATAAAGCTCCAAGATTTTTGAGACAAAGCCTTTAACTAAGGGAAAGATGGTGTAAAGGGAAACATACCAATTTAGTTCTGTAAATGAGTGTTCTTGCAACTGAAGCAGAAGTGTTACTGTGAAAGGCAATTGTATGAATGAGTTTCCAAGTCCTTGTTGTCCTATATTTGCATCATAAGTTTTCTAAAGAGAGTCTTTAGTCCCCTGCTGTGTATTGTAAAACTTGATGTTCTGTTCTTTGGGAGCAGGAGCAATTAGGATGTAGATCATGCAAAGCGTTTCTGGTTGTACAATCATTAAAAATTCTCTCTCCAGCCCTGTCGTGGCACTGCTGGGAATGTTCAAGGACTGCTGCAGCAACACCAGAAAAACCTAATGCTGCCCATCTCAGCCACTCCTTAAAGGATTGCAGAGCAGTACTGGTCTTGCCAAATTTTTTCCTCCTTATAGAGAAGATAAATATTCCATCTACTCCATTTATTATTGGACATAAAATCTTTCCTTATTTGAATTTTATTATATTTCATCTTTTTGTTTCAGAAAATTAAGACATTTCAATATGAAAATTGTGGAGTTTTTAATGGCCTATTGTTTTAAAACATGGTGTAGACCAAGTGGATTTAATGCAGTCTGACACCTATGTATTTCACATGATTTATAGAGAAGCCTACAATCCTTATCTCTATAAAAACAACTCAAAGTGTTTTACTTGATGCTTTTGAACAAAGGTGAATCCTTTATTTCATTTTGTGGCTTACTCATAGATTTGAGGCTCTATATGGAGCCTTTTCTTGCACTAGAAGTGGTCACTAAGAAAAATATAAATGAAAGCTGCCCTGCAACTGAAGCTCTGTTTCCCACTTAGACCTGGGGAACAACAGAGATCATGAAAACTCAGGTTAATGTTTTCAAAGGGATTTAGAGAAGAAGAGCTTGTTGTCATCTTGCTTCCCTCAGCATCCCTACCTGACAGAGGAGCCTGTCACAGTAGAATGGGTGGTCACAAAGCAGATCTGAGTCATCTATCATCTCCTAATTCCTGTGGCTGCAGCAGAGATTTGTGTGTCAGATGATTGTGCCAGGAAATATATCCCTGTTTCATGTACCCAGATTAGAATTAGTGTGCATGAGCACAGTGTCCTGTTTTAGTTGATATTGTTGAGTTCTATATAAATGAAAATTTAAATTTATGTTAAGAGGTATTCAAAGGCTCCCAGAAGAGAGGTAATTGTATTTCATTTGATGCTGATGAAATAAAAAAGACAGGAGTTACATGGTTATATTTAACATGCAGTGGTGCTGACTTAAAAATGACTTTGCTATCTATGAAGTCAAAAACAAATTCCAGCTTCTAAAAGGCAACTCATGGAAATTTTCTAGGATCAGTTCATCCAGCTTTAGGTTCCCTGAAGGTTGTTACCAACATTTTTCATCTGCAGGTTGTAGTCAGAATAGCACAGGCTCTGTCATTACCACCCTTAAAAAGGCTTTATTCATTTCCTTCTGTTATTGTCAAGTTTTGTTACCTGAATACAGAATCCTTTCTTCCCTACAGAGGACCTGCCACAGTATGAGCACTGTGTTGTACATTTCTTCCTATAAGTGTTCTGGATGTAAAATACAAGACTGTGTGAGCATCAAACAATTGACTGAGGATTAGCCTTCAGTTACATCCCAGTGTGACTCCTACAGGAGCTGACAGCCCAGGCAGAGCCCTCTGGGACACAGCCTGCCTCAGGCATGGGGAAACATGATCTGGTGTTTGCTTATGGGTGTATTACAGGTGCTACAAGTAGTGTTTTATCTGGCTCATGTTTCCATCCTTGCTGGTTTCTATCTGATTCCCTCCACTTCAGCTTCCTCTCCTCATAGTCAGCTGTACTTTCCACAGGCATCCTGGGCTACAGTACACCCATAGTACACTATTGTCTTCTTCCCATGAATCAAATTATCTCAACTGCTGTAAAAGTTTCAAACCAGCAATCCTTCCTTCCTTTTCTTTGAGTCCCCAGCATGTCCAACTATCACAACTGCTTATTCTATAGTTACTTTTATTCAGATGCTCTTTCATCTTCAGTTTGGATACTGATTCCTTTTTTAACATCTTCAACTTTGTTGAAAATGTCATCCTTCTCTGTTTCTCTCAAATTCCCCTTAAAACCTCTAATTCTGTCCAACACATTCATCAAGGTCATCTTA
Organism: Pheucticus melanocephalus; assembly: GCA_013398405.1. NCBI lineage: Eukaryota > Metazoa > Chordata > Aves > Passeriformes > Cardinalidae > Pheucticus > Pheucticus melanocephalus. Next base: position 684,887 of record VZSJ01003463.1, on the reverse strand, counting down.
TCAACTTCTATTTTCCTGTGCACTGTTCATGCATCTTAGCATCACAAATGTCATACTTCATTGATCTGTCAGCCCAAATATTGCCAGCTTCTCTTTCCTCCTCTCACACCTGTTTTCAAACCATTTTATGAAGCACAGAATCATTTTCTTAGCCCAGCTTTGCTAATCGTGTTCAATCCTTCCTTTGTCTTGCACAAGAAATGAGAGAATTATGAGAGCAAGAAATCAAGACAATTGCTGGGGTGAACCACATGATGTAGTCTCAGAAAATTGTAAAGAGCTTTTCCCTATGGAATAATATATATCCCTATTATCCCCTGGATTTCCCAACATTGTGTGTTTATTGTGTGCATCTTTTGGGGGTTTTGGTGGGTTTTTTTGTTTTTTGTAGGGAACTTTTTATTGGTGGTTTGAATTTTGGGTTTCTTCTTTTTGTTTTGCTGGCACTCCAGAAATAATATTGCACTTGGAGTGTTGGAATGATCCAGGTACCTGCCCATACTTGTAAAGAGTGGGATTGGTGAGAGCTTGGTGGGATTCAGTGCGACTATTCCCAAAGTTTCTGCACAAACCTCAGTGGTTGCTTTGTCTCTTGGCATATTGCTGATTACCTGCTTGCACACCCAGAGATCTGAAAATATCCCATAATGCTGCAAGTGAGTGTAGTAGGTGTTGATTTGCAGTTGTGCCCATTGTTTTTCAACTAAGATCTGTACTTGAAATCCATCTGTTAGTGAGCAGGGCTTTCTGTTGAGTTCATATTCCTTCCACACCCATCACTTTTCTTTTTTTAAGTCCCCAGTTATTTTAAATGCACTAAATGGGTTTCCTGTTCATTGTTATTAGGGGCTGGATGGATAAGAGTTTTCTTCCATACAGAAATGTGTACCAATGGTCAAATAACCTGCAACCACAGCCTGACTCTCATTAAAGGTAATGGGAATCAGGTCTCGGACTTGTCTGACAACTGACAGCATGCTGCTAAGAAAGTTTGTTTAGAGAGGAAAAAAGTTGCCACCAATTCTAAAATGTCTCAAATATTTTTCCCCTGTTTCCCTTGTCTCTGTTTTCCCCAAACTAATTTTAAAAAGTTCTAAGTATAACATTTGAAGTGTTTCCCTTTCCCACTTTTTTTTTTGCTGCCTTTCTCAACGCACAGAAACCAAGATGAGTTTTTGCTAAGTAACATTCTGAAGCTCTCAATTTTTTTTCAGATTAAAAAATTTTATCAATTTTAGGTGCAATATTGCCTAAAATGGAAGGCTAAAAATTTTTGGTTACTTTAACATGATGCTGTTCTTTACTGTTGTGGCACAGAAAATATTGAAATGCTTTTCTCTTTTTCCTATTTTTTTTCCAGCTTGTTTATTGTTCATTAGCTTGGTTATGTCCAGTTCAACACTTAGTAGGCAACACTATTAAATTCTAATCACTTGGTTGAACAAAAGCTTGCTTCATAAATCATTCTTTAATAGCCTGTCTAAAATTTCTTTAGGGTGTTGAAGCTGCATTGCAATGTTGCTTAGCTGATCAGACTCTAATTATAGAAATTATACATCCAGCAGTTAAACCAGTAAACAAACCTCCTCTGACTGGGGCAGTAATCCTGTGTCAGTTAGGATCTTTCCTGTTGATTCTGGATTTCTGTCACTCTAATCCTGCTGTGTCCTGAAATATCTACTGCTGCATATCACCCCTGTGCTACTTGGGCTTCACCTAGAACTGTCCTAATTGCTGCTTATAGCCTGCCTCACTGTATTCCTTAGATAGAAGCAGAAATAAGTGGTTTAACAACTCAAAAAACATAAGATTATTAAAATTATCCTGTAGCATGATGAAGTACCACTGAATGCAATAGGAAAGAATACAAAATCCCATAATATTTTCAGGATGGTTATTTTAGTCTGCAGGTTAGGTTACAATAGAAGCTGAATGATTCAAGAAATATTAGTAGCACTGTTGTTTTATGGCAAGGAGTAAAATTAAAGGATTTATAGGTTGATTTCTGGGCTATGCATCACTTAACTATGCTTCCTTTTTTTTCCTTGAAATATTTCTTTCACAAATTTTGGGAGTATTTACAGCTGCACCTCAGGAGCAGTGGGTTGAAATGGGAAGGGAACACTGTAGGTTACAAAATATAAAGTGTTAATTATTTTTCAATTTGTTGTTAGTAACAAAATTTCCTTTTAGCAAGAGACTGCATACACTAAGAAAATATTAAGAAAGAGTTGCAGGAGGTGGGAGATGTGAAAGACAGCAAGAAGGCTTAACCAAGTATTTGCAGTATAAAATTACAATAATTGAACTTTATTTGGTTTTTAATTATCCTTGTAATAAATTTTTCTGTGACTTTGTGCCGTGAACTGAGTTCAAGGTCAAAATTTCAGCTTACTGCTTATCTACTGTTATCAGTTTTATTAGATGCAAAAACTCTAATAGCATGAGTAGATGGCTGGCATGGTTAAGTCTTACTTCAGTAGAAACCTTATATTCTTAGATGTATATATTCTTATATATATAGAAATACTTAAAGATTGCTGCTATTCTCAGTGCATTTCATTTGAATAATCTGACTCAGGAGATGTATCTGGGAGGCTGGCACATGGGAAAGCCCTATCTGCTGCATTCTCCAAAACTCTGAAACAAAAACGTGGGCAGGCTGCTTCCTCAGAATTTTGTTGAGCAACAGAAGAGGTTTCCACCTGCCCTTATGGACTGTTACTGAGCTGGGTTCTGTGGGATCAAGAGCCTTCATGGGGTTTTTTGTTTGTTTTTCTCAGCTGTTCTCTGTGTGCTCCTTTCCCTCAAAGGCTGTAATGAAGTTTGTCTCAAATTACCACCTGTGCCTATGCAGAATTTCCTAAATTGTCATGTTGATAGTCTTGAACTGGATGGGCTGAAGAGCAGGCAGTCAGCACTTGGGAGAACAATGAAACGTTTCCCAGGAACAGCCCAGGATCACCACTGGGTGTTGGCTTCCGACACTGCATTAACACAGAATCACTTTTCCTCAGCCATAGCCTAAACCAGGGATTTTTTATTTGGGATTGATGTATAAAAAGACCAAAGGAGGGCCAATGTTTTTATTTAAACCACTGAGAGGGAGAGAAGCATTTTCTGAGCTTCATTTTTGCGCTAAGAATTTCCATTCACTGATTTCCCCTGACCACAGTGAGAAGGGCAATATTGGGAGTGTTGGGATATTCTCCTGTCTCTCTGGAGAGACAATCCCTGGAGTTAAAGGGGTAGATGGAATGAGATCACACAGATTTGCTCCGCTTGCTGCTCTTCCTGATTAAAATCCTGGCAGAGGGGAAATCACTGCCAGCTTACCTTCATGTCAGCATAATCAAATAAAAGCTCTTTGAAAGGTAATAGCTGGGAACATAGTTAGGAAATTGTCACACAAGCAGTTCAAGAAAGATAAAGGTAATATTAATTATTTTACAAGTAATTTCACTGAACATGGTGTCATGAAAAAGAATCATGGCTAGCAGTCATCTAATTCCACAGAAAATTTGCGCCAGTCCAGTTCAGGCTCATCAGTGAATTTCTTCAATGCCTGATGGTTTCTTCATTCAAAATTTTGCAGAAAACATTTCAGAAGTTGTTTAAATGTTTCTGAAAACTTATATACTGGCTAATTTTTATCCCTTACAGAATTGTGACAACAATTATAAAAGGATGATACCCCAAGCAGCTTTTTAGCAGTGTAAGTTTTTCAGATGAAGGAGTTCTAATCATTGCAGAAAAATGATAATACACCTTTATATTCCTCACTGTGGCTCAGGTAAAACAGGTACTGAGAGACACTGAATTCATTTCTGTGAGCTCTGAGTCCATTCCTGAATGTGCATTCACTGCAAGGAGTGAATACATGGTTTACAGAATTCAGCCCAGGTTGCATAATTCAAATCAAAGTACAAAAGAGACAAGTGTTCAGCAGTTTCTCATTGCTTACAGAATCCTTTTTCATAATATCTGCCATGCTGCCTGTTGTGGGATCAGCTTAGTCACTCCTCCCTGCTGACTCCTGCCACTGGCTGGCAGGGAAAGAGACCCTTAGCACCACTTTGATGAACTTGCCTGATAACTGAGAAAGCAAGTATTTAGAGGGGAAAAAGAAGAAAATTACCTCAGTGACTCCTGTCTTCGCTCTGACAGTCTTTACATTGCTTAGCTGGTGACTTGCAAGTGGCGAATTCATTGGTTGTACTGACACAAATGCAAATTTGTGTTTGTATTCATTGTAAATACTTGCATAAGAGGCTACCTTTTGCTGCAAAGTTCTACTTGAACTGACATTGTGACAAGTTCGTAGTAAGTTAACAACTGCATCTGGTGAGGGTAAGACACTGAAATAACTTTAAATAATGTAACACTAAATCAGTATTTAATCTTTGTTATGGGTAAACTGAAAGAGATACTTTGTGAAGCCTAATGTGTTCCAGTCCAGTGAGCATTTGCTTCTTATTATGCATTTTAGCAAATGATGTGTAACTAAATTTTAGTTGCAACATGACCTTGGGCAGAATAGGCACCATTGCATAAAATCCTAGAAGTCTACTCTAGGTGTACAGAAATCAGCTTATTTTCTTTTTTCTTTCAGCTTGGGTTATCTGGCAACCACAGTTAATACCATAAGCATTGCATGTATTTTTTTTTCATGATAAATCACTGTTAAAACAATGCTTTGTTCAGAGAGTCATGGGAGCATCATCTGCCATGTGCAGATTATGGAAATGTCTGCATAACACATTTCTGTGTACAGCACCTGCCTCACCATGTCTGTTCAGGGGTCCTTGCTGCAAAGATTTCTGTTCCCCACACAGCCACCAGGACTGTTTTCTCTCAAAACAGGTCACTGGCATTATGTTGTTTATCATTCCACGATTTTGTGTCTTTTCTGAAGATGAAGTTTAAGTCAGGTCCCCTAACCTCATGCTTCCCCTTGCTCCCTTCTTCCCTGGGGAGAAACTGCCAGCCCAGTAAGGTGCAGGCTGCAGCCAGCAGTGATCAAACCCTTCAAGAGCTTCCCATTAATTACCCATTTTGGGAGATTTTCCTGCTCGGTGACTCATTTCCTTTCAGAAGTTCTGTGCTGGTGTGATTGACACCTTCACTTTATACCAAGCATGATGATTTCTCTTACAGTTCAGTTTTGTGGGAATATGGGAGGGGATTTTTTTCCACTCAGTGGTCACTGATCAGCTTATTAATTAGCAAGATCTGCGTGGTTTGTAGTGGGTGGATGCAAGTTAAGGACATCAAAACCAGTTCATTCCTGCTACTGCTCCACAAAGCAGCTCAGTCCTGCAGGGACAGCACCCCTGCTCTCACATGTGAACTAGAGCAACCCACCTAACACAAATATTACCTGCCTAAAATCCTGGCCAAATGCATTTCCTCACTACAGATATATTTATTGGCCAGTTTTCTAAGACCTTCTGCAGCACTTTTGCTTGTCTCCATCAGGCCTGGTTTCACTGTGGTATTTCAGTATTTGAGGTGTTTGTGTATTCAAGTTAAAAGGAAAATGAGGGGGAAACCAAACACTATTGATTTGCCTAATAACAAGGCAGTTAGACTTATAATGTGTTCTTTACCAGGAAAGTTAAAAAGGATAATAAATCCTAATTTAAAAGACAGTGATGAATTCAATCTTGTCCCATGCTGTCATTTTTTGTACGTAATCAACTATGAAGTGATCTAATAGCAATTTACACCCACTTCTTCCATGCTCCAAATGGTACTGCTAGGTGTGTTGAGCACTTCTTATTTGAAAATACCTAATTTTTAGTTAATAAGACAGCTTTTAAGCAAAGGCAAATACACAGTAACTCTGATTCTTGCCACTTCTTGTGCAGACTTTCACAGGCCTGCAAACATTTTGTCTGTACATGGAGAGTGGTGCCTCTGCTTTGTATCCACAGTTGTGTGCATTTACTAATCCACTTGACAAGGAGTGGAAGCTAAATTAAGATTTCACAGCGATATTCAGAATAACGTGTGTGAAATTCTAAGGAAAATTATGAGCTCTTAGGTAATTACAGACACACTGGGAATGCATAAATGCCTTGCCATCACTTGTATTTATTTTTCTAGTGTGTAGTTCTGTTGGAAAATGTTGATTAACCAATGTGAAAGACACTCAGTATTTTTTGTAGAGCAAGTTTTGGTTTTAACAAAAGCAGGTGATTAATTCCTGTATATGCCTTTAAATTGGCTTTTGTTTGGGGTTGGATTTTTTTTTGTTTGCTTGTACATGTTTTTTTTGCCTTGCCTCAACAGAAGTCTGACTCCCAAAATAACTTTTACCAATTTATTCATGTTGCTATCTGACTTCCAAAATAACTTTTACAAATTTCTTCATGTTGGTATTTATTAAAATATATCAAAAGCATCCCAACATTTTTTAGACTTTCTTCATTAACAAAGACTGGGGTGAGAATCTGTGTCTGATCAAAATTAACAACTTTTATCTATACCTTTTGCATGTGGCATCAGAGCCATCTAAAAAGCCTCAAGTGTATTTTCTACCTTTCTTTCAGGAAGTGGCAAAGACACATGCTTTCTATTTGATTTCCTGCTGCACATGGGAACTTTGTTCATTATATTTTCCCCCATGGTAAAGAGCCTCTGAGGGACTGCTCTCCAAACATGAAACTTTATTTTTGGGTTCAGTGACCTCATTTGTTGCATTGGAGAAGAAAAGGGGTGGGAGAAAGAAGTCAAGTGGGGCAATACTTTCAGTATCTGTGGGAAATTTGTCTTGACCAGCTGCTGGCCTGAGACAGTTAAGAGAAATAAGAAGAAATTTTCTGTGTTTTGGAGGATATTAAAATTTATTGGAAAACATGTTTAATAGGGATTCTTTAGTCATGGTGAGGGATACAGATGTTGTTGGGCTTTCCAGAGTTCTAAGAAAATTATATTCTCATCCCAAGTGAGGAAAAGCAGAAGAGAGAATTTGCAAAATATCTTCCATTTTTCCTTCCTACTTCTGGTTTTAAACTCTTGTTTTTTGCCCTCTTCCATTCTCTGGACGTTGATGTTCTTTTCTTTCCTCATTATTCTGTATTTTAATTCAGTCTTAAATTCCTCAGTGTGTTCTGTTGTTTGTTCTTTCCTTCTCCTTTGTACTCTGTGCTGCAGTTTCCCCCATGTTGCTTTTCCTCTTGTGATATCCCCTGTGCTGCTCCTCATCCCTCTTTTTCTTGTTCTGTCTCTCCAGTGCCTTTCTCCAATCCGTCTTTCTCACTCTTGTGCTCACCTTCCTAAGGTTCTTCTCTGGATCCCAAGATGACTTTTTTGAAGAAAAACTACTGGGTTTTCCATATTTTCTCAAATATTCAGGAAAAAATTATTCCAGGTATAACATATACTGAGCAAACCAGCAGTTGCTCTAATCAGCACCTTGAATAGTCTTCCCTTGTTGTTCAGCAGCACAACTGTTGTCCCATAAATGGGGATGTTGGGGCATGAAACATCTCAAGATATTGTTATGATGATAAATAGTTTACTCTTTTCATCAAGGACAAAAGAAACATTCTGATATTTTAAATGTTTTGGTTTGGTTGTTTTTTGTGGGGTTTTTTTTCAAAATTAATATTAAATTTTGGGAGTTGACACAGATTGCAAAAAAATTATATGAAGGAGTGTGTGTTCCTAGAGAGAAGCTGTTCTAGTGGAGGGTTTTTTGTTAGATTTGAACAGTTCTGGTGGTAGTTCAACAGTTCTTGGCATCAGAGTTAATTAAAAATGATTGTATAATTCAGGTAATTAGAAATAATTGAATATATTGTTTACTAGAAGGGAAAATAACATTATTTTTTTTTACAACCTAAAATTAATTTGATTGTCTAAACTTAAAATTTTCCTTGTAGGACAGCTTTTATTTCAGTTTGGCATTTTTTGGGTAGGTTTTTTGTTTGTTATTTCTAAGAAAACCCTCCAAAACTTGACTGCTGCTGTGATAGTTTTTATATTCTGGAAGGAACTGAAATGATGACCCCAAGACATTTGGAGTCCTTGAAACATTTTAGCAGTTATTATGGTGTACTCAGCAGAGGAAGCCTCCTCTGCTCCTGCCACAGGAACAAACAGTAACGACCTGAGTTATGAAATATGATTGTGATTTCCCCTCATCCTGCTTTTTCCGAACTCTGGAGCTTGTGAGCTATTTCTGAGGCTGCACAGGAAAGAGAAAGGATTCTGGCAGAATGTAAATCATGAGATCATTAACATTTCAGCCCAATTTCTCTCCAGCAATGTGTAATCATAGCAGAGAAGATTGATGGGATGGGTGACCCACAAGATAGATACTATGGGTCATTCCCCCATATTTCCTCATTTTCTTTCCCCTTTTGCTAATCCTGGTTTCAGATAACATCACTCAATCAATTTCACTGCTGGTCTGGAGCTGTATTCTTCCAATATCAGATATTATATCAGATATATCTCTGGGTAGATATATGCTCTGCTTTCCTGGGTTTTGTGCCTGTCCTCTTTATTTTGTTTATGCCCTATTATAATATATGGCAAAATATTTACATTAATAGAATTGATTTAGTTTTTGAAAAGGTAAGGTCTTTTTTTTTTTCTTATTTCCTTGACACAAAAGACCTCTTCAGTAGGTGCAGCTTTTAAACAAGAGTATCTATCTGCATTATGTGGAAAATGAAGGAAGAAAATTACATGATTTTCTTCCCCTCCCTTTCAGGGATCTCATGTGACATGAAAGAAATGCATTCAATAGTAAAATGCTTTTAACACTTCCTTGTTTTCAAGGCAAGGGAAACAGAAAGGAATGAGGGACATTGGCTCCTCATATCTTTCCTCTATGTATATCCAATTCTTTAAAAATTAAGCAAAAAACCCCACAACTTTTAATGTTTTTTTAATTGGAAACATAATTTGGCAGTAGGTATGGAACTATTAATTTCATCTCCAATGGTTTTGTTTGACAGAGGAAAATTGGTGATGTGACTGTGGTGCTGTAAAGGATGGCACTGCTGACTTCCATGTCTGTCATGGCTTCATGAACCAAGTCCTACACTTATTCTAGATTCTATATGCTGTAAAAGAAATAAAATGCTGCAAAACTGCAGGGATTTCTTAATGAACTTGACTTTCTGGAATTTCAATCCCACTTAATTCAACAGAGTAGTTTCCAAAATCTGAAGTCTCATGTCAAAATGTTTTACTGTACTGGGACCAGCATATTCCATCAAAGCTGCTGCATATGAAGATAGGGCAGTTTGATGGGGACAGCAATAATTTCTGTTATTATGAAATTATTTTAATTTTAATTATGCTAGTAAAAAGAACAATAATGTGTAGCCCTGTTGAAGACATATGTTTGTGTCATAAAGCTCTGACACTAAATTCTCACTTGAACTTGTTTTAGGTTGATCTTCCAGCAGCACTACAAGGTTTAATCCTGATAGCAATACAGCCAAACATAACAAATGAGAACAATCACAAAGAGGGATGAGGCAAACACTTTCCAGCACTGGGGTTTTTCTGATACCACAGAGTTTGGTATCATTGATCTGCCTGTTTTAGAGACACTTTCCCTTATGTGAATATGCAATGAGTGTTTGATGAAGTGGTGAATTCCTGGCTCTGCCTTTTCCGGATGGTCTCACACGAACTGTAGCATCAGATGCAGGAGTTTCCTTTTTGATTGGCTTCTTGGGTTTGTTTTTCTGTGAGTGCAGTTGACTCTGACTCTTTATAGCTAGAATATGAGGAATATGAGAGTGACTACTGATATCAGGTATTTCAGTGATCCTGCTGAGATAATGCAGCCTGCTTGGAACACTGTGGTATTAAAAACATTAAAACCAACAACAACAAAGCCTTTCTTACAGAATTCTTCTTGTTTTTCAGAAAGCCTGGATATATTTACCAGGACAGTATTCATTATCCTCCAGGGGATGGCAGGCTGCTGTCTCACCCTCTCAGCCAGGTACAGCTCACAGCATGCTGTCACACTGGGCTGTGCTGGCAGCCTTACCAGGGTGAGCAGCAGGAGCAGGGCAGCCTTTTTGTGCCCATGGAAGAAAGCAGGCTTCTTCTTTCATTAATGAACCATTCTGTGCCTTTGTTCCTTTCTCCAGCTTAAAATTTATAGGTACAGTTTGGGAAAAATAAATTATTAATAAATGCAAATTAAATCCCAAGTACTGTTGTTAAGGCAGAAATACATTACAGAAATCTTGGAGGTTTCAGCTAAAGAAAGAATATTACTGAAATTCATTATCAAATATAAATACATAGGCCTGAAGATGAGCCCTTTCCTACCTAGGTTTAATTTTCCAGAGTATTTGCTCATTGTGGTCCATATTAAGTTGACTTTATAGACTGGCAAGTGGTTAATTGCTGATTTCCCAGATGGATTTAGTTCAAGCCTCTTTAACTATGTTTGTTTGGAATTGTGAATTTTACAGGCAACTCTACCTGATGTGTAATCAATTTAAACTACTTCAGCCTTAAAGAGTTTTTACCTAGTGTATGCTTGTTTTCTTTTCTTCATTCCTTTCTTTCATTCTTTCTTTCTGCCTCCCTCTGTCCTCTCCATGTGATGCAGTATCTGAGGAGCTCTCAGCAGCACACAAGCAAGGAGCTCCCTGCAGTCCCAAGCATCTGTGCTGGGATTTGACCCAAGGGGCTGAATTCTGTGAAACAGGGAGGTAGGGAGGTTAGGATAACAACTGAGTATTCATCTAGGAGTATTGTCAGGTTTTTTTCCACAGGTCTGTGGCTGCCAGTATAACCAAAAAAGCACCAGGGTCTCTTTAGAATTTTCTGCAGTGATTATCTGAAAACACATGATTCCTGCCTAGGTGGTTGTGTTTGAAGGCTGTAAACAGCACAGGATATTGCATCCAGTGGCTCACTATGTAGAGAGTCTTTCAATATTTTTAATTGATATGTAGGGGTTTTTTTTTTGTTAGTGGGATAATCACCAGCCCAAAGAGCTAATCTGTTATTGGGTATTTCCCAGCACGCTGTAGTTTCATTATCCAAAAGACAAAGTAATATGGTCTGGTAACCTGATGACATTTATAAATGATTCTACTGAAAAAGGATGCAAGAAAATACAGTGTGGATTCTTCAAAACAAAATGATAACTTAAAAAGAAACTGCCAGCTCCGTCCCAAACATGCCCTTAGGTTTTTCCACTCATTGAGCTCTGTATAATGCCTGCATTTAACCTTGTTTATAACCACAATGTGCAGGACATGAACAAAATAAATTATATTCTAATACCAATTTGTTATGTTTTGAAAATACATATTTTATTGGGTTTTTCCTTTACTTTTTATCTAACTACTAGCACTAAATTTTAATATCCAAGACATGGTGCTCAGGTGCTGTCAATCAGCATAACTGCCTTGCCTCTGCTTCTGCCAATTTAAGCCAGCTGAGATCATATTTTTTACAGCATTCTTTAAAAAGTGATAGCAAAACATTTCCTTTGTGTTACCTTGAAAGGTTGTACCGCATTTTATTTTTCTGAAGGTGTTTGTAATGGAGCATGTGTCACCCAAAACTAATTATATCTCTAGTTTGGGTTTTTGAGCTGGTGCTATAGATCATATTGGGAAAAGATTTCAAAACTGCCTGTGAGAGTCAAGGAACCTGATCTCCATTTCAAATTGATGCCAGACTTTTCGTTTCACCTGACATAACCACAGTACAATGTTATTTTGAAAACTTGCTCTGCACTCACATTCCAACTCTCACTTAAGATTTCAGCAGGAATTTTGTGAAACAGCCAAAGGACCTCACATCCTTGGTGAAACCCAAATTTGAAACAAGCTTATGACTTTTACCCAATACACACTTTGTCCAAATACATTGGATCTCCCATTATTTTTTCTTTATTTTTTTTTTCCCAAAGAAAGAGTGGAGAATCTAGTGGTTCACTTCTCTTCCTGCCCTGCTTTTTACACTTTCACAGAGCCGTGGGAGCTCTGGAAGTGAACCCAGACAAAAGGAGGTCAGGGCTGGAGGAGCAAACCACACATGGGACTGCATTTCCTTTTAGCAGATGGTAGCCATGCACTGCTCGAGCTGACAGAGCTGTCTTGCTGCATCCATGTACAAATGGGATGATTTGGGCACTCCTTGGGCACTGAAGAGAGGAAGATATAGTTTTCTTCAAGCTGAGGAGGAAAAGAGGCCTCAGTTCCTCAGTTCCCACTTCCTGACTCAGTGCTCTATCTAGAATGATGCATACTAGAAGAAAATCAGAGGCATTGCTACTGATTCTAGCTCTGCTTGAGAATAGAAGGATTGATCCTTCTGCTTCTTAACCAAAGAGCAGTTTCAGGAAGATGATTATTCTGGAGAGCATTTTGGAGTCAGGATCCTGAGCAATGGCCCCATGCAGCCCAAAGTAGGCTGTTGTGGTTTGGAGAGAGGATTTATCTATGTATCTTTGGTTGAGAAATTCACCGTTCCCAAATCCAGACTATGGATTTGTATTTTAATTTAGCAGGAAATGTCCTAAAATATCAGGTATTGCACCACCTGATTACAGACAGTGATTCTTCTTCATGTGTGTGGCCTGTATTATTTCCTTGCATTGGGAAAATTGCCAAAATTTTCAGTAGTTATTTATCAGGTTAATAAAGCAAAGCAGCCAGCCTAAACTGCCTGAAACATGAAGAAAAGGAAAATTTTTCCAGTTGGCTGAAAAGACCATTTATTTTAGGGCTAGGGATAGTTGCCCTTTTTTTAAAGAGTGGTAGAAATGTCATTAGCCAAGAGTCTAGTCCTCAAAAGTTAAATTATTCTTCATCTGGGAGTAATTCAGGTTAGACTATCAGGCAGATTGACCTATTGATCCACACCTTTTTTTCTTTTTCCTAATTTTTTCACACTGCATCAGAAACAAAAAAAGATGCATATAAAATTGCCTGCCTGATTTCTGACATGCCCCAAGTAGATTTGATTCACCAAGGTCTTATTCTATCTAATCTGACAAGAGTCCAGACTGCTTTATGCATAATAAATAAAGGTATTTGTGATATAACACAACCTGTGTTTGCATGCCCTGTGCTGCTTTTCTGGGACACATGGAATGTTGATGGCTTTTGGACTTTTATATTGTTTTGGATTTTTTTTTTCCCTGAGATAATTGTGCTCAGGTGGCTGAAGAAAAATACAATTATCTGACATGACAAGCAGAAGCTCGTTTGAATCCTAAATGAAATGTCAGTCAAAATAAATGACAGTGTTATGGAGAGATAGTACCCTCATTATGGCTGAGGTTTGAACTGAATTTTCATTATGAAATGTTGATGATGGATACAAGACTTTAGAACCCAAAAGGGAACCTTTATAATCCTGGTAGTCAGATATGTGGGCAAAAGCCTCTTGCAGGTAGTGAGGGTGATCCCTCAGGTGCTACCAGGATGAAGGACACACAAGGGCTTAATGAAATTTTCAGGTTCTGTTTAGATCAAAGATAATACTTGATGTAGTGCAATTCTTATTCTTCTGGATGTGATGTAATGTTTATTCAGCAACCACATGTTATATAGGTATCTGTTATGTTAGAACTTGGTTTAAGTGTTTGATGTTGTGAAGGATTTTTGTGTTGGTTCTTCCAAAATAGATACTATGGGCAACTCTTTTTATGCTGCTTGAACTGGCAATATTTTCACTGTTACCATTATCACAGCAACATTTCAGTGTTAAATATAGCACCATAAATCCATAGGGGTTTTTTCAAATGTTTTTAGTAACTTTTTATTATTTTCTGATTGAACATCACTGAGTTATTTTACATCTGTTATGCAAATATGGAACAGATCTGAAGCAAATATTGAGATTTGCTGTGTCTTATTTCCCATCCATAAAGGTGAGTGACTGAACATCAGAGAGTCAGGACTGATGGCTTTTCCCATCAGGCTTGGGAACCCCAAGTCTCTGGGTCTTATAATTACTATCTACAAACTAAGCATGTAATAAATCTTCACATAATTTACAGAGCTGATTACTGTTGTAATCAGGAAGAAATCTTCCCCTAGTACAGCCATAGTGTTTTCTGTTGTTGCTGGAATTTAAATTGCATTCCCATTGCTGCTAGAAAAAGGACCCCAGCTCTAACATGCAGCAGGGTGAGGCACTAATGATGAGCTCTGTGGTGTGGGCTGCAGGAGATTCCAGACAAGGTCTCCATGTGAGTGTTAGCCATCATAAGGTGCTCAAAGTCTGTACAACTTGAGAGGTATTCGGGGTGAATAAATGAGATTAATTAGCTGACAATTGACAAAAGATGTTTTGATTTCAGCTATGCAGTGCATTAGGATTTAGGGAATAGGGTTTTGATTTGTACTGGGGGATCACAGTGGTATTTATAGAAGTTGTGTTCTGTTGAAGACTTTCCCTGCCTGTGTACTACCCTAAAAAATCTTAATGGAAAATTCAGCTTTTCAGCTGGAGCTATCCAGGAGCCTCTTTGGAATTACTAGCTGCCTGTGTTTTGGAGCCAAACATTTCCAATGTTTTTTCCCTCTCTTAGCAACAACTTAGCATCAATTGCCATATTTGCTGGCCACAGCCACTCCCTCCTTTTTTTTTCCCCCTATACCCAAAGCAGCACTGCTGAAAGGTGCATGCAGCCTTCATATTCCACCCAATCAGGATTAATTCCAGCTGCTTTTGACAGGATTGTCACCATTAGCAGTGGTCATGACATCTCTGTGTGTGCCCTGTGATCAGGCCCATTTGGACCCATTATTAAGGTTTAAGGGTTTTACAGCCTACTTCCCTTCTTAGATTCCCTTGCTGCACATTATCCATCTGGCCTCCTAGAACTGCCTCCCAACAGTTCTCATAACCATGCCAAATTTCTGTTCCCATGGAAACTGTTTTAAGAGTGCTTTAAAATTTGAGAGGTGTATCATTTGCTATCTAGAATGGGTCATATTTCCATTTGCTTTGGTCTTTATACTTTCTTTCTTTTTATTACTGGTTAGTGTTGCCACTTGTCCTGAACAAGAGGAAAGTCATGAGTTTTGGACACCAGTCTTGTATCTCAATTTCTGCATTTTATGTTGTGAAGAACAACCCTTAAAGGGTTTACAGGTTTTTTTTATTGCATCTTTTAAGACACAGCAAGGAAATCACACAGATTAATAGAAGGTAGAAGAGTAACAGCTTCAAAAATGTGTAGTTTTACCTTCTTTAAAGTAGATTTTGGAAACCATTAAAAATACTTTTACCACCCATGATTAGATAGGCTTATTAAATATGAAAGGAATTGTTCTGAGGGCATCTCAAAGTCTGTGCAGTGTCTATGCATAAACAGAACTTGCAGGCCCATTTCACAAAAAGTTTTTCAAAGTTATTCAGCTTTGAGAAGTCTTACCCACCAATTCCATGGAAGAAATAAATCTTTGTTTTCCATTTGCAGGAAAGCAATCTGCTGCATTTGTTAAATATTCTCAGAAAGAGATTAAATGCCACAGTAGCTGAGGTCTCCTCAACCATTGCACTACTCTGATAAAATCCCATCCCAAATTCCTCTCACATAGCCACAGGCTTGGGACTAAAGAGGGGAAAAAATACAAATTTCAAAGGTGTTGTTCACTCCTCAAGAGAGTAAAGGTGTTGACTATTTCTGCACTTACATGTTGCCATAAGATGCTATTTGTAGTGTGCCATAAAAATGTCATGTGTATTTTGTACTGTCTGCTGACACCTCTTCTGTGAATTATTTACATATATGCAGGGTTCAGAGAATGTTCTGTGAGGATTAGGAGGGCAGAGGTAACCTGTCATAACAGTATCTCTATTTGGACTTATTATTAAAGGGATTTAAGATGTGATATATTTCCTAGCAAACATAAAAAATGCTGCTCACTGCTAGAACAAAGGTTTGCTCAATGTGCTTAGTGGGCAGAATACTAATTTTTAGACCATTGCTGTTTCCAGAACCTTAGTTCTTCCCATAGAATCTTTCTTTCAGAATAGCACAATCAAGGAGTTGGATTAGAGCCCAATTAAAAGGTGCTATGGGGCTTATGTATGTGTTTAACTATTTTCCTGAGCAGTGATGGAATCAGGAATCACAAAGCTTTTGCTAAAGCTCCAATTGTTTGAGCAATCTGTTCTATGTACTGCTTTTCATTAAGGATGCAACATGGGAAATCATGGGCATATTGGCTTTGTAAAGGTTTCAAAAGCTGATTTACTGTTTGCTTTAGCTAGAAAAAGTCAGACAAAACAAAGTACTTTTCTTTTTTTTCTTTTTTTTGCCTTTAGCATCTTTTAATAGGAGCTGAGGTTTTTTTCCTTTCCTTCTTTCTGATATAGTTTCTTTTACAGTCAAATTTCTGCTCTCCTCTGTTCTGGTCTTCTGCCATAAAAAGGCTGAGAAACCTTCCTATTGTAAAGCTCATTCTATGGAGAGATTCAGAGACCAGCCTCACTGTAGTTACATTTCCCCTCAAGCCAGTTGTGTTTAGTCCATCTTCTAAAAGATCAGAATTTAAATATGCTTTTCCCTTGGCTCTTTCTTGACAGTCTTAGCCCTGAAATAAACTATAATAAAAATTGAGACATATTCTGTTGTTTAGCATGAGGTACCAGTAGAAAGGTAGAAAACAGTGAAGATGTAAGCTCAAAATGGAGTTTGCTTACTGAAGCAGAGACTCTCATCTCAAACAAAAATAAGTTGTACCAGGATTTCTCAAGTCTTTAAATTGGTGCATCAAACTAAAGGTCAACAACTGCTATTTAATCTGTCAGGAGCTCAGGGTCTGATATAAATCTGAAGGGCAACACAATACATATAATTATTAACCTTTAAAAAAATTGTGTAAACGGAGAAAAATAATGATTCCAACAACACCTGAGTAAAATTAGGGGGTTTTATGCCCACTACAAAATGTTAAGAATACATAAATCTGAGATGAAGGTAAAATCAAACATTTTTCCCCACGTTTGGAAGCAGGGAACAAAATTATGTGAACTTCTTATTGAACAAATGCTAGAAATCCTTTGGAAAAGAAAAAAAACCCACAAAAATCACTAATTTCATGGAGCTTTAAATATATCTAATTAACAGGATGAGACAGGAACTCTTAAATAACAGGTGCAAACAATTAAGTAATCACCCAGGCTGTTGTGAAGGATAAGATTTGAATAAGATCCAGCCTGGCTCTTTGCAGTATTGTTGAGGAAAAGAGCAAGAAAGAGATGGATCCTTAGAAATGCAATATATGTCCTTTTTAACTGGGACAGGGGAATATATGCACTCTTTATCTAAAGGAATGGGTGAGGGGCAGGAGAGGACTTGGGGTCCAAGGGGAGTCCCAGATGCACAGACTGCATTTCTGCATCCTGTCCCACAGTGCCTTATAAACATTTCAAACTTGTCCTACATGCCTGTTCAAGTTTGGGAAGAATAACTGAAAAATAATATCTCAATAAAAGCCCAGGAATAGCAGGTATGGGAGGAAAAGTGCAGTTGGTGAACCCCAGTCATGAGTCAAGATGTGTTACAGAGCCTGGTGGGCATTGCTGGGGGAAATCATCTCTGAGCTGTCCGTGTGGGAAGTGCCCAGGAGCAGGGAGCAGCATCTAAATGAAAAAGTTAATTGATGGACTTGCCATAAGGCAAAACCCCACAGTATGCATCTGAAAAGAGCTGAAAACCTTTCATTCTACATTTAAATTGCAGTTTACAGATTTTCAAGTCCCTTTCCTCTGCTGCAGCTGTATCTGCTTTAAAAAAAATATTAAAAGATGCAAAAATGTAATAAAACCAGTTCATATGAGAATAGTTGAGAAATTCTTGGTAATATACAAATGCACAGGGAGATCACCCAAGTGTGAAAATTAAATTAGGAATAAAAGTTGGGGGAAGGAGAAATAGTTCCAGCTAAGGTTAAGCTAGAAAAAATTCTTTAGAGTAAAAGGGAGAATGTATTGTATTCACTGAGACTTGGCTGGGTACCGTGGTGGGGGAGTGGAAAACCAAAATTACAGTAAATTTTTAGTTAAAAAAATTATCTTCAGGAACCTCTCTTTCAGAAGTGACTGGTGTCCTCATGAGGTCATGTCCTCATGGGCTGTTTTGATGCAGTATTCAATGGCCAGCATTTGGGCTAATTCATGTTGTACAGCAAATGCCCTTTGTGTATGGGTACACATTCCTGGAGGCATTCATGTTGCTCTATAAAGAAGCAAAATTGAACATATAAAAGCAGCATGAATTATAGGGCCCATGGGTGGGTCAGCCTTGTGGAAAGGGTGCTCTGAGCAGCCCCCATGAGAGATCCCTCTCTGTGCTGCATGATCAATGTGATTCCCTGACTGTGTTCCAGCTTTGGTGGCAATCTCTAGATTTTCCAAGCAACACAAGTCTCTGACATGATTCCGGTCCTGCTGGTAGGAGTCAGAGAGGCTCTTGAATTATCAGTACATGAACAGGGGTGCCATTCAGTTGTGGGTGGTTTCTTACAATTTTTTAGCAGAGACACAAAAGAAAAAGTTCAGTTTTCCTGAAAATTCTCAGTTGTTCCATCTCAGCTGTGTGCTATATCATGGAAGGGGAAGATGATATTGGGAAATGAAAATCTTTCCCCTCCCCATGGGTACTATACAAACCAGTTCTTTTCTGGTTTTCTGCAATGCTGAGATGTGTACTGTGAATTTCTGTGATGAATGGCTGTTCCTGAGCCCTCTTCCTTAACTCATGGAAAGTGAGGGCTGATTTCCTCTCTCAGCCTCCTCCTTTCTCTGTCAGCCCTAGCAGGGCTCTGACACCAAAGCAGCCCCTGCCCTTGGAGCTGCAGTGCTGCTTGTGGCTGTGGGGTGGAAGGCAGAGGGTGGGGGGTTGGTGGAACCTGGCAGGATGCTCTGTGCCAAGAGAATAAATCACTGAAGCCAACACTGCTGGACAGGCTGAGTATTTACCAGCAGGGTTCACACCCCAAGCCTGGAAAGCCCTGCAAAGGTTTCACTTTGTAGACCACCTTATCCTGCTTTAGCACAGACTGGCCATTTAAATACATCTAATTCTTTAAGGGATCAGAGCCTGAATTCCCAACAGCTACAACCACTGCCAGAGGAAACAACTGTGCAGTAGTCAGAGATTAAGATTGAGAAGGTGGCATGCCAGTAAGGGAAGAAAAATAAAAAGATTCAGAGCTACTTAAAATGGTTTCTCCTTCCATTTGAAACGTGTTTATCCTGTTTGTGTTTGGATCTATTTTACCGAAATGCAAATCTGGCCAGAGATTTGGATTCCAATATGTATAAGATATGAATCAGAGCTTTAACCCATTCCTGAAGTAAAGCTGCTGTAAATATGACAGCATATTTACCTCCCAAACACTTTTTTTTTCTTCATTTAGACAGATTTAATATAATTATCATCGTTGCAATTAAAGAATAGTAGATTTTCTCATTTAAAATAGTTTCCCTTTTAGGTGATGGTCATAAGCATGATTTAGGAGCAAATGCTGGGAAACATTGTTAGTCTATAGAACAAGAATGCATTATCATACTGCAATTACATAGGCATGAGTGCAAGTGTATGACAAATGGCTTGGAATAAATTGTGGGTAGAAACCTCTTCCAAATAAGAAATAACCACTCAAGTAGCACAGCTAATTGCTTCTATGCCCTACCAATCCCTATGGAATAGATGCATAGGAAAGTGTTAAGTATTAGCATCAGCTGCTCTGAATTCAGAAAATAAAAAGGAAAGCTGAAAATGAGATAGAAGATAAAAACTGAAGTGCCATGAAACCACAGCATGTTCACAGCATGTTGTTTTGTTGACTTGATTGTGGCCTAGCTCCCCCCTTAGGGTGCTGGTGGATTTAGAGTAGTTTTTCAGTGGGCCACAACAAGGTTTTCCGAATATGGGTTTCAGTTTTTTGTTCAGAGACATTTAGTTACCAAACTCCCAAAGCTTGTTACTCCCAAAACGTGCCCTGCTTGTTACTCCTGCCTCAGGCTGAGGAAGTTAAGAAAGCACGAGGAGCCTTTTCCCTTTGTCATTCCATGTACCTGTCAGACAGCTTTTCCTTGTGATTGTGGCTGAGGACAAGCAGATGACTCTGTAGAGCAGAGCAAAAGGATCCTTAGGTATGGAAATATTTGGGATGAACAGTTTAATTTCCAGGTATCGGCTTCATACACGACTTGAGCAGGGAGGTCTGATTGCAATGATGGGGATGGAGGAAACATCAGATTCCTGTCCAGAGCAAAATACTGATCCCAGGTGAGTGTCCAGCCAATGGAGTCTCCTGTGCCAGCTGGACAATGCCAGTAATGGCCATTTCCCAAAAAACAAGAGAGACACATGCCAAGATTCAGCCTTTGGCTGTCTTCCTGTGGGGCCAGCCAATTTTTCCACCTGGTCACCACATGGTAATATTGGAACTGATAGAAGAAGCTTATAGGAGTCAGCTACCCACAGAAGACTGTCATGTGTTTGCTAAATTCAGTTTTTAAACCCATAAGCTTCCCATAATACTATCTAGGAACTGGGAGTTGTTTGTCTGACTTTCTTGTATATCACTTGTCCAAGCTGAAAGACTCACAGATGAACATGAGCAAACAAAAGCAAAAAACTATCCACTTTTTTTTCTTTTCTTTTCCTTTTTGTAATATTGGCTAAAGGAATTTTTTGTACAGCATTGAAACTTGTAAATTATTTGGGTCCATAAAAAAAAAATGTAAAGGAAAGAGCAAGACTTTAAGGTGGTTCTGAATTACCCCCAACTTTCATTTCAGCACAATGAATTTCAAGGACACTGCGTTCTGACGAGTTTGGAGATTGCATGAACATGAAATCATATGCAAAACCGATTTGACTACTTGAGTCTCACCTGGATTACTTTAAAAACCTTATGAAATGGCAAATTTAGCATGTTTTGACAGCCAGAGTTGTAAAATGAGCAAGATTTAATTGTAGCTGGATATTAGGTTGAAATCCTGTAAAACCAAGACTGAATGGGAGGTGTCTTTATGTGGTTTCATATTTTGTTGCCCACATGGTGGATTTTTATTACTGATGTCAGAATACTTTAGGACACTTCATGTTTTCAAATGAGATCAATAGGCAGAACATCCTGGCACAGTCTAGGAATGGTGGTTTCAAAGTAAATGTCCTGATTAATATTGTTTTAGCTGAAAGATGGAGTGACACTAAAGTCAGATATTGCATCCTTCTATTCTTTGATATTTTGAAGACTGAGAAGAGGCTGGAAGAGAATAAGTTGGAGGCAGTGGCGGCCTTTTAGCCTTGTTTTCTTGCTGTTTATTGACTTCAGAGGTGTTGTTCAAGAGAATGTTTGTGTTTTCAAATAAGAGAGGCTGTATCTGCTGTGACATCATTGACACTGAAAGCAAGTCAGTTATACAACAGCTTTTTAAATGCCCTTAAAGAAAAAAAAATTCTGTCTCAGAAATTTAACTGAGAGTTTGATTTATACGTCAGAGAGCAAAAAAAATATTAACCTTTCAGTGTCTTTTTTCTGCCCCAAGCTGTATTTGATTTAATTGATTGCCTCATTGTGTGTTCTGTGAGTAGCTGGCAGTCTCTTGCTCCTGTACCCAGCTGAAGGAAAGAATTTAAGCCTACATTTGTCAGACAAGCCTACCAGTGCTTGTTTGAGCCTCTTGTGTACAGCTCACATCAGCTAAGATAATCTCTCTAATGTGATGGAAATTACTTCACCTGACAAAATCTGCTTTTGGCAAGGTTACCAGAATGAAAAGTGACTGACTGTGAAAATATGAATAGGAGCTGAGGCCATATGTCTCCAAATAGTTTAAGGAACTCACACTGTAAAGAAATAAAAAGGATGGGACTGCATGAGGGGCCAGGAAGATGAAGCCAGGCAATTTTAGGCCAGCCCTGTGCTGGTTTCAGGGTTAGGCTCATACCAAAGTGATCAGCTGGAAGCAATACCTGTCTGATCCCAGGCATTGTGCTTTCCCCCAGCACTCAGGAGTCCAGAACTCAATGGCAGAGTGTCTTTCTTTGATGCAGCAGCACCAACAGAGCTGGAGAAAACCAGTGCCGCTGTAGAAAGCTGCCTCTAGCTGCTCTCATAAAAACAGTTTGTGAATTCTGGCTGGTCTCACAATTAAAAAATGAAAAATGGAAAGAACAAGAATAAAAATGGCTTAATGCTTCAGTCTTAAATATACAAAATTATATCTAAATGCCAAGTACATCCCTATTGAGATGCAAGTATTAGACCTGGGCAAAATGAGGAATTTTCTGCTTTCTCCAAGGGCTGCACAGACCACTTTAGTTCCTAATGTTGGCTGGAAAAGCTTTGATAATAACAGGAGTCATGGAATTAAACACTGGTTTTGGTTGGAAAGGACCTTTAAAGGTCATCTAGACTAATTCTTCAGTGATGAACACATGATGGTATAATGGTATAATATGTCTGTTGTCTGCTGTTGAAACCCTGAAAGGTACAAGTTATTCCTGCTCATACTACCTTATGGCTGTCCACAATATGCAATTATTCCATGTAGTAGGTGAAAAGAACTAGGGAATTTTTTTTACTCCCTTTGGAATGATTGGGAAAAACTCTAGGGCTTATTTAATTCCTTTTGTTCTGCACTGAGGGTTGAGACCAATCAAGTTCCATAAGATAATTAATGTATGCATTTGTTGGGCTATTTTATTTCCATTTATACCTGAGAAGTCAGCATATGTGATGATGGTTTAATGGCTTGATGAATGGAGAAATGCATAGTCAATACTTGGCTCTGCAAATCCCAATTGTTTAATCTCTTGATGAGTAATTATTTCATTATTTAACTCCTGAGTATGTGAATCAGGAGAATCACAGGTTGTATGTATTTGATGCCTATGTACTATTTTTGGAGGTAGATGTATAAACCTCTGAAATTCTGAGGATTCTTGTGTCTTCCCCAAATGTGGCAGCAAGCCCAGCTCAGCCACCACTCTCCCAGCAGAGCTTGGCCTCAGTGTCAGGACAAAAGCACTAACAGCTTCTGGCTGATTCAAGTCACAAGCACATTTCCTGCTGAAAACTGTCTTCTGCATTCGGGATTGACATTCCAACAGAAGCAGCATGCAGTACATGGCAACAATTCTTGAGAGAGTTTTGCTGGATGTGCCTAAATATTGGGATTATGGAATTACATATTTATTTGACTGAATCACCCCTTGCCCCTTTTTGAGTGTGTGGCTAAGAAAGGCAGACAGGAGAGTGACTTTCATCTGAATTACAAATGCAGAAATGTGACTCTTAAGAAACCTTTTACAAGAACTGCTCTATTAGTCCAGCACTGAGATCCATCCTGGCCAAAATCCTTCCAACAGCTCCAAGCAGGGACAGTAAAACAGGGAATACCATGAATACATTATGTGTAGAGTGATTCTCTGCTTCTGGTTTCTCCCTGTCACTGGTTTGGGGATGGGGGAAGAGAGATGATGTTTTTGACACTTTTGATGAAGGAAATGTGATGTTGACCTACTTCTTCTAATAAGGACTTTGTATTTTCAACTTGCTTGCAGTATTGTTTAAAAGTTCAAAGGTTAAAAGTGTACAGAATATTGAAGGTTAGAGCACTGACCTTGAATAAAGAGAAAGAACTCCTGCATCCTTATTGATTGTTAATGTAATAGTGCCATGCCTCCTGTTGGTACTGTTAAAAACAAAGCTTACAAACCCTCTCATCTCCAAAAGCACAGAGTGAATAATTCCTAGTGTTTATATTTTATATCTGATACCTCGAAGTTCCCTTATTAATATGCTGAAATAAGTGAATAATAGATTTTTAAAGTCTTTCATAGCTACAAGTCACCTCCACAGGTGAGTTCTGGATCTTACTTAGTAGACAGTTTTTGATATAGTTCAACCAGAATCACCTGCTTACTGTCCAATTTTCTGGGCTTGTTTCTGTAACACTTGCATGAATTTTCCAATAAGAAGCTGAGAAGTCCCTGATTCTCTGAGTGAATTTGAATGTAGTATAAATTGGTTACCCTTATCACATATTAGGAATTGCATAGTGTTTTGTAGACCTAGGACAATAACTGTGCTAATATTATCTATTAATCATTCTGCAGTAGCTCCAAGGTACATCCAGAGAAGACCAGAGCTTTTTTCCTGTTCCATACTGCAAAAATTTAGTGAAAAGTGTGCAAATTTGATTTTTTTTAAAGCACAAACAGTATTTAGAATTTGCCTTCTTGTGGCTGCTTCATGTTTTAAACTGCAAGAAATACATTTTCATGTATTTTACTGCTGTCTTATTATTTCCTATTTCTATATCTCTTTCTTCAGGGCTTTTTCATCTTTTTGCTGTCTGACACAATAACTACTGTTTCATTTTAAAGATGAAACTAGTGGGATCATAACTATCAGTACCTTTTCTGGAGAAGTGCTATTGGATGCTAATTTTTGTATGCTTACCAAATAGATGCAGATTGGCACATTTTGTGCATTCAGCCTCTGTTTTTACTTTGATCCTGAGACTCAGTCCTGCTCAGGAGTATCATCTTCCTTGCTACTCTGTTGTTTCTTGCACTGAATGGATTTTTGGGTTGCAGAGGCATGGAAAGCTGTTGTTGAACATGTGTGATTTAGAGCACCTGTCATTCTTTTCAGTTCTGCTTCTGTCCTCTTGTATAAAGTAAAGACATATGATGAACACAAAATATCAGTAAAAAAGCACACATGCAAAAATATCTATTTTTGTTGCTTTTCTTTTCAAGTATGAAGTACCAATGAAGCTGATGTGACATGATTATGTGAATTTCAGTTTGGTTAATCAACAATTTGTCAAATGTTTACACTGGATTGAAATTGAAGTATCATCTGCCCTACAAAGGCATGAAAGAATGCATATTTTTGTAAAGGAACTGTAAAGTAGGTGTGAATCAGAGGGACTTCATAGCATTATATTTCTGTCTGATAGTGTTACAGCAGCAAACAGTAAAACCAGCAGATGGATATAACAATCAGTCTGATTTTCTGAAGTTGTAATCCTGAAAAATTAAACCATCAAACAAAGAGAAATTTTTCATGAGATTTCTGTATATCGATAAACAGGTCTTAAATTAACACAAGTAATAGTTCAGATCAGGGATTTAATGTAACAGAAATATCCAGATCCAAGTGATTCACTATAGTCTAGATTAAGCACCTGAATAACAGGGGGGAGCTGTGCATGCTTCTGCAGTACCTTGTCTGTTCTCTTGTTAAACAAATTTAAATTCAGATTTCTTATGGTGTACTTGGACTAGCAGGAAAGTGTATTTTATTTCTTTATGTTAAGTCTATTACAAAGCTGCTAATGTTTCTTTAGCATGCAGAAAACAGCTCTATCACCTTTGCAACTTTAAAAGGTACAGCCCCATTCACTGGAAGGGAATAAGCTCTTGAAGAGCGCACAAAACAATGATGCAGCCTTGTGAGCTGTTAGGGAGGCAGGGAGGGAACAAGCCATGGTGCTTTGCTGAGCATTTCCTTTCTCCCAGCTGCAGCATCCATCCCTCAGAGCAGAGGCTGATCGCTCTGAGGTGAGGGAGGAAAGGTGGCTTGGCCACCTGCCTGAGCTGACACAGCACAATTAACCCAGCTAATGAACTGTCACAGGATGACAAACTCGATCTGTAATGGCCACAGCAATTGCTGAGCCCTTTCCAGCAGGTTCATTGCTGAAAGATCCTGGCTTTTGGCATGTTCCTTGAGCATGGCAGTGAGATCGGGCCGGACACTGATTCCTGTCCTGTGTGAGGTGTCTGTCAGCACTTCTACCCTGGAGAAAGCAAAAACCCCTCCTGGCAGGGCCAGGTTAGAGCTGGGCATCTCAGCATGCTCTGGGTGCTGCTGTCAGCTCCCTGCTGCCTTTGACAGCAGGGGCCAAAGGGGAGCAGTGCCTGGCACCGCTCTGCAGCTGCCAACACCACCCTGATGTGACCATGGCTGAGCAAATCCAGGGTCAGGAGGGCTCCCAGGGATGATGTGCAGCCTCACTTGCTGGGGCTGAGGAGCCCGTGGATGTGTCTTGCAGATTTCTGAGTGCAATGTGATGCCCTGATGTTGGGCTGGGATGTAGGAAAGCGTTATTGCTCGTGTCACAGGGATCGCACGCTCTGCTGCTTGGAAAGGATTTGG